>PVIC010059757.1:0-10036 GCA_004025085.1 Thryonomys swinderianus | reverse complement strand
TGTAGTTCAGGCTGGCCCTGAGCTCACTATGGTACCCAGGCAAGCCGCCGCGAACTCAGCAATCCTCCTGTCTCTGCCTCCCGAGTGCTGGGATTACAGGCGTGAGCCACCACGCCTAGCATTATATGTGGTAACCGGGGATCAAACTCAGGTCCTTATGCTTGCGAGGCAGGTGCCGGAACCACTGAGCTAACCCTCCGGCCCTGATTTGTCTTTTTCTTAATGGCACTTTTCTTGCCTCCTCTTCTTAATTACATTAACTAAAAGTTCTGCCTTTTATGTTGACCACTCTAATATCTACCAAAGTTTTGCTTTTAAGTTTTGCCTCAGCCATAGCGTACTGAATATAAATATTTTAAAATTTCAAATATATGAATGGCAACATGCCACCATTTCCAGCACAGATAGAGCTTTTACTCTTGGTATCTACCTGCCTATTCGTCTGTCATCTATTTTCTATCTATACATACATCTGTTGGGTATATATGTATGTATCTTCAATCTTTATATATGCATGCATGTAAGTATGTATTTATATATAAATATAAATATATACACACACATTCTTTTTTTTTTTTTGAGACAGGGTCTCGCGTTGTAGTTCAGGCTGGCTCTCAACTCACTATGTAACCCAGGCAAGCCTGGAACTCAGCAATCCCCGTCTCTACCTCCTGAGTGCTGGGATTACAGACGTGAGCCACCACACCCAGCACTGTGGTATGCGGTATTGATTGCTGGTTGGTGTGAGTCACCACGCCCAGCATTCTATGTGGTTACTGGGATCGAACTCAGGACCTTGCGCTTGCGAGGCAGGCACCGGAACGACTGAGCTAAATCTCCAGCCCCCACACACACATTCATTTTGTCTCCCCCTCAAACACGAGAGAAATACTCCAGAACCCCCAGTGGAAGCCTCAGACTGCAGATAATACAAAACCCTCTGTATACATAGTGTTTTTTTAATAAAAACCTGTGATCAATTTTAATGAGCTTAGCAGAAGAGTAACAGTAACTAATAATGAACTAGAACTGCCTAAAATAAATTGTAATAAAAGTCCAGGACCTTATACCTGTTAGACAAGAACTCTACCTCTCAGCGACATCCTCAAGGCTCAGAATATCACGCTGGGCTGCTGACCCTCCCTCTTGTGATTATGAGATGACAGCACTGCACTTAATGGCAGGAACTTGGAACTGGGAGAAAATAGAATCCAAAATAGAAAGAGACTGTGTGAACATTCATAAACCTATCTGTGCATATAGACGCATTTATGTCTTAAATATATACTTATACCAATGTACAATAACAGCCTCTGGGAGCCAAGGTTAGATATCTGTGATTCACCGATAAAGTTGCCAGAACTTTGTCAAGATTGTTTATTAATTTTAATTAACTTTTAAATTACTTTATACTCTTTAATCGATCTGGAATTTGCACTGGTTTATAATGTGAAACGAGGATTTAATTTTATTTATTCCTCAAATATTCATCAATTGTCATCACCTATTGACTATTTTTCTTTCTCCATGGACCTGTATAGACACTTTTATTATCAAATAAAGTCAAGCGCATGCAAGCCTGTCTTGGAGCTATCTGTCCTCACCCATCGACTATGTCACAACTACTATAACATAAATCATATTGATCTGTGCGGTAACATTTATGTACTGTGTGACTTTAATATTTGAAACATTATAGTTTTTAAATTATCTATAGTCAGAATGGTGCCTGATTATTCTTCAGTTTCAAATTATTCTTGGCTATTCCCATTCTTTCTTATAGTTGAATGTGAGGGTGACTTTGTCAAATTCTCCCTTCTCCACCAAAATAAAAGTATAACTAAAATAAAGTTAACTGTCTGGGGATTTTTATTAAAAGTTCACCAAGCCCATATATTTATTTAGAAAGAAATGACATTATTAACTAATCATCCTTTAATCTTATTTATCTAATCTAATTCTAAGTTCCCTCGATGATCTCCTATATTTATTCATACATGTTCTGCACATTTCTCATGACATATATTTCCAGGCAGAGACTGTTTTTAACTCCTGTTTTAGGAGTAAAGAAATTGAGTGTCACTGAAGTTCACACAGCTAGTAAGTGGTGGAGACTGGACTCACATTTCCACCCGTCTGCTACAGAGACTGTCCCCCTAATCACTACGCTACTTTAACATTGTGTTGCGCTTTGACTGAATTTCAGTAATCATTTTGCAGCAAAACATTAATTTTGTCATGATTTTCCAATTTGCCAGTGTGGTTTCGCACTGTATATTCATGTGCATGTCTAACTTCTTGAGTCAGAGGCCACTTCATCTAACGCCCCCCCCACACACACACTGGGAATTAAACCCAGGCTGTTCACACAGAGCTCACCCTCAGGCTTTTTAAATTTTCTATTGCCAAACAGGGTCTCATTAAGCCCCTGAAATGCCCAAGGCTGTGTTCAAATTTGCCATGTTCCTGCCTCAGTCTCCCAGGGTGCTCGGGGTCTGGGCATGCGCCATCACACCTGACTTCTCCTTTCTCTTGGAAAATGGAGACCATTACAGCTGCACTCTCCACTCTGCGGCTTTGCCCACTCTCTCTTTCTGAATTCATGACAGCCCTTGTGCTTATGGTCTGGTCCACCTTCCATCTGGGAAGTAGAAAGATGCTCACTTCCAAAATGTATCATAGATCATATGAAAGAGGAAGAAAATGTTCAAAAGGGAAAGGATGGGTAGTGGAAAGTAAAGAAGGGAAAGAAAAAATTTGATGGTTAAAAAAAGGAAAGAAAGCCTATGTATATAGAGTGGGGCAAAGGAGAGGAGGGGAGAGGGGAAAACATGAGAATCAGGATTTATGTACAGGTACAGTTCATGTACAGGTACAGTCCTCAATGTTGGATAGGATCATGAGGTATGTATCAAATCTACCAATGAAGTTAATTTAAAAAGAAAAGATACTTCGGCACACACTGCCTTGGCTGGCTGAGCAGCTCCAATTCTAGACCCTGCAGGTTGTGTGTACAGCTGAGCTCAACAGTTCCGTTCTATAGCTTCTGTACTTCTGGCAGTCCTGAGGGAAGCCCTGATCCACTCACTTCCACGCAGTTTTGTTCATGGGGCACTCTGAGATGATACTTTCCAAATCTTATCATATGAAAAAGAAAACTTCTGGGCCAGAGATTTAGCTCAGTGGTTCCAGGGCCTGCCTTGCAAGCGCAAGGTCCTGAGTTCGATCCCAGTAACCACATACAATGCTGGGTGTGGAGACTCACGCCCACCAGCAATCAATACCACATACCACAGTGCCGGGGGTGGTGGCTCACACCTGTCATCCCAGCACTCGGGAGGCAGAGACAGGAGGATTGCTGAGTTCGAGGTTTGCCTGGGCTACATAGCGAGCTCAGGGCCAGCCTGAACTACAAAGCGAGACCCTGTCTCAAAAACAAACAAACAAACAAACAAAAAAAAACCAAACAAACAAAACAAAAAAACTTCCAAGCTTCCCATTTTTCTTAGAGTCACATTCTATATTTTGGTCAGTACTATAATTTGGGTCTTGGCTGTTCATTTCCATGGCCCAGGTGGGCACCGCCTGTGGTGCTATTGGGAGACAGAGGTAGAACTCTCTGTAGGCAGGGACAACCGGAGGGAATTCCTGTCATTCTGGGCACACCCTTGACCCGACCCTGGAGTATGGGAACCCTAACGCTTTCTTGTCTGATTTTTTCTTTCCCAGTTGCCATGACATGAGCAAGTTTCCTCCAGTTTGCACGTCCACCATGACGTTCTGCCTCAACACAGGCCCAAAAACAATGGTGTTGCCAGGAGACCATGGGCCGAAACTCTGACACCATGAGCCAAAATACATCTTACCTCTTCCTGGGCTGATTTACCCCAGGTTCCATCACATGAATGGAAACTGTCTAACTCAGCTGACAAGGCCCCGTGATGACCTTATCTCATATAATTCTTGTTCACTCCTACACCAACCTCTTTATTGACTCTTGACATGCCAGATCTTCCCTAACGCTGGCTCCCTTATTTGCCATCCTGTCACTATGATGCTCTTTTCTGGGATAGCTTGGCATGGACCTCCCACCACACCCCTCGAAGTGCATTTCCTCAGGGAGATCGTGGTTGTCCTGCATGGACCAACCTCCTTTAATTACCATGGTCATCGTCACTATCACAGAACAACCACAGTTGGCAGAGTCACCAGATGCTGCTATGGTCAGAATATTTGCGTTCCCTCAAAATGCAAGTGTTGAAACCCTCATCCCCTGTGTGATCATGTTGGAGGTACAATCTTTGAGTGGTAACTAGATTTAGATGAGGATATGGGGCCCCAGGACCCCACGTTACCACGTTAGTGGCTCTATAAGGAGAAGGAAGAGACATGAGCTGTCTATCTCTCCTCCCTCCCTCACTGGATATGGAAATGTGAGGTGTCAGCCCTGCAAGGTAGGCAGGAAGCCCTCACCGGGAAAGCGGATCAGCTGGTACGTTGATTTTGGACTCCCAGTCTCCACAACTGTGAACAAATAAATCTTGGCTGTTTAAGCCACTCAGTGTGTAGTACTTTATTATAGCAACCTAAATACAACAGGACATGTATTTACTTAGCTGTTTATTCTCCTATGACCTGTCTGACCCATTGGTTATAAATCTAAAACTATGTCTGTCTCATTCTTTTTTTTTTTTTTTTTGGAAGTACTGGGGATCGAACTTGGGTCCTTATGCATCCAACGTTGGTGTGATACCACTCAAGCTAAATCCCCAGCCCCGTCTGTCTCATTCTTGAGGCCTGGTGGGGGAGCCACACGTCGCTGGAACACCATAAATACGTGTTGAATCAGAGTCTGTGAATCCACAGCAGCTCTACACCTGCTGCAATCTTGCGCCTCTGCGCTACTTACCTGAGTTCCAGGCCTGAAAAAAAATAGTGTTGTCTGGGTCAAAAAATAAACCACAGGTAAGTGTCCACGCTCTCTGCACGACACCTACAGAGTTCAGAAGAAATAGTAGAAATAAGTTATCTTCATCATGGCCCTAACATTCAAATGTAGAAACATGCACAGAAAGGCAGGTGGAGATTTTCCAGGAAGGAGGAACTCTGTAGGAATGGAGTCTATACAGCTTGGATTCAAATAATATGTACGAGACAAGCAGCTCATTTTTAATTTTGTTTTATTATTTTGTGCCACAGCCCAAGGATTGATCATTCGTTACAGGAACTACTTTGTACTAACGGTTCCTAATGACAATCATTTATTATCATTTCTCCCAGTGCTGGGAATTGACTGAGATTGGCTATGCGGTTCCTGCACCCGGCTCCCCCGGTTTTGCTTAGATGGCAGATGGAGCGAGAGTATCTTCGAAGCGTCCCCGCACAGGTCTTGCAGCCAGTGTTGGCTCGCGGTGGAGCCTGCAGCTGGAGTCACTGGAGGGCCACTTGCCCAGGGCTTCTGCAGGGCCCAGCCTTCCCCACAGCCTGGCACCTGCTTTGCCAAGTTTGAGCCTGGCAAGACACAGAGCCAAGGAGAAGGTCTATATCTTTTCCTCGTGGCCTCTCAGAATCGCACGGCATTTCTTCTGCCACATTCTGTCTGTTAGGAGCCGGCCCACGTCCAAGGAGAAGGGAAGTAAGCACCCCTCGACAGAAAGTGTCAAGGAATTTGAGGACATGTTTCAAAGCCACCATAATAGTCAAACTGAAAAAAACAAAACCAAAACAAAAAACTCTGCTGTTTGGACTAGAAGGTTGTTTAATAATTAGCAATAAGCACACCACAGGGGTGTGTGCACACCTATGTTTACAGCAGCACAGTTTGTGATGGCAAAATCTTGGAAAGAGCCCAGATGCCTGTGAACAGAAGATGTGGGTTTTACCTACAGTGGAGTGAGTACTACTTAGCCATAAAGAAGGGTCAGTGGGCGCGCGATGAGACCAAGCTGTAAAGTGAAGTCAATCAGACGCACACGTCTAAAGGTCATTTCTCTGGTGTGAGAAGCTGAATGGGTGAGTTAGGACCAAAGTAGGTGATGGATGCTGAGAAGCAGGAAGAAAATGCTGGAATGGGAAGGGGCATGGGAGGGGTGGTTTGTGGTAATAAATGTAATTAGCAAACAGCACAGAACTTTTCTGTCTGCTTATCAGTTAAGCTGTGATACTCACAGCACGTGATTAAGTTGTAAATCTGGATTTGTACTGAGCCAGACCGGATGGAGGCTAAGCCACAGCTCGGCCTGCGACCCCCCCGACTCCAGCGAGGCTCCTCACCGCGCGGAGGCTTCGTCTCGCAGAGTAAAGGCGCGCAGGGTGCGGCACCTGGGCGTTCAGGGCGCAGGGCTCACGGGGTAGCCTCAGCGCCCCCCGCCCGCCCCCGCCGGTGCCAGGCGCTGCCACCCGCACAGGGGGCGCCTGGTGCTCGCAGGGTCGCATGAGGCCTGGACTCCGCTCTCCTGGCGGGGTGCAGCGGGCCGCGCGCCAGGCTGCGGGCGGGTGGGCATGGCAACGCCCCAGGCAGCCGGCGTGGCCAGAGGCTCGGATCTGCCAGTGTGGGCGACACGCTCTCCCCAGAAAAGCTGCTTGAAGGCACTGACGAGGGGAAGGGAGATTAAAAATAAAGAGTGGTCGTGTTCGGTTCTGCGCGCGAAGGAGGGCCGTGGACTGAAAAGGCCTTCCGTGCTCGTCTCCGCGCGGGGAGGTGCCAGCCGGGGAGTTGGGGCCGGACGCCCGGGAGCCCCACTGTCCAGTCCGCTGCGCAGAGGGATCTGGGGTTTGAAAGTCTGAGCCGGCCTTGGCTTTCCACTCTCTACCCCGGCCCGCCGTGCCCGGCCCGCTTTCACAGCAGCGAGAATCTTGGCCCCAGCAGACTTTCCAGTCTGGTCTGGATCCTTCTTCCGTTGTGCTTTTCCCGCTCGCACGGTGCGGATGAAACGTGAGGGACGGAGCCCGTGGAGTCATCGCTGATCAGCTCCGAGCTCCGCCACTGATCCGGCCGCGGCCCAGGCGGCTGCCCGGAGGAGGCGTCAGGCGGCGCGGGCGCCAAGGCTCACCCTCAATGGTACAGTGTCGGGAAACGGCAGCTACGTTTCGAATCCAGGTTCTAGCAGTTTCGCACACATAAAGACGCATGTGAGAGGAAATGCTCTTCAAATTGGTGTGATTTACAGGGAAAAGGAAAAAGTGACAATCAACTGATCCCAATAGCTGCAAAGTCCAGGCACACGTGACGCATCTCTCAGCCCTGGCTTCCTCTAGGCCGCAACATTCTCAGGCTACAACCACCCCGGTGGGCAAAATAGCTTCTGGTACCTCCCAGTGAACCACATAACCACCTATCCTCCGCCACAGGAGACGGGTTTTCTTCTTTTCCAATTGTGTATTTATTCATGCTCATGGCGTGATGGTGCTGGCAAGCTGAGTCACAAAGCAAACTCAAAACTCATCATTATAGCTAAAAGGTGGACGCAGGTCACAGGTTCCGGTTTGGACCCTTGGATGGACTGAGCCCCATCTGACCAGTCACAAAGAGTGAAAGTGAGTCACGTTGTACAGAAACACTGTGTTCCCCCAGAGTGGAAATGTCTTCTCCGGGTGCCAGTGTACGGCCTGCTATAGTCTGAGTCTATCATCTGCAGGCTCATGGGTTGGAGACTTAGTCCCCAGGTTCGTATGTTCAGTGCATTTAAGGTGAAGCCTTTGGGAATTAGAATTAGAGGAGATCGGATGGGAGATCACCCAAAGGGTACTGGTGACTTTAGGAAAAGAAGCCAAGAGGTCTGAGCAAGTGCACTTGCTCTGTCTCTCCATATGATACTTCCTACAGTCCAGAATTGTTAGCCAAATGAACTTCCATGGTTTATAAATTACCCAGCCTCAGGTAGTTTGACACAGCAACAGCAATGAACTAAACTGTTGTCTTTCTTAGAGACTTCAGAGGTCTTGAGCCCCTTTCATTAGGATGGTGAGGAAAATACAACAGGGACCAGAGGGACTTTCCCTACAACACTCACACGCAAAGATAGTTGATGTACATGCTGGAATTTTGGGAAACACCTGACATGTTAGAAGATACCCAGAATCCATTTCTCTTTATTTTAATCACATTGTTGTGTTCTGGAAAATCATCCATGGTCAGAGCGATTCAAAGTGTCTCATTTCTACCCACATCCAAAGGTGAAGATGTGGTCCATGCTTGGCAGACCTGATATTTATGCCTTTGGCTAAAATAATTAAATTAGAAGTGGATATTCAAGCTGAGGCAGTAAAACATAACCCCATATTTTTTTTTGAAACTGTTAAATGCAGCCCAGGCAAGCCTCGAACTCAGCAATCCTCCTGTCTCTGCCTCCTGAGTGCTGGGATTACAGGCGTGAGCCACCACGCCCGGCACTGTGGTATGTGGTATTGATGACTAGTGGGCATGAGTCTCCACGCCCAGCATTGTATGTGGTCTCTGGGGATCGAACTGAGGACCTTGCGCTCGCGAGGCAGGCGCCGGAACCACTGAGCTAACCCTCCAGCCCCTTTCTGAAACTGTTAAAAACAAAGGTAAGTTGTCCTTCCACTGATTTTGCTAAACCCTGGGGTAAACATTTGAGTTCTGCAGACCAAGAAAAAGAATCAATGGAGAAAAGTAGGTGAAGACAAAGATGGGCAACTTTCTGACATTATACAAGTGTGTGAATCCATGAAGCCAGAGTGCTCAAGGTCCTTGTAGATTCCGGCACAAACAGATGCTATTCTTCTCTTTATCACCTCAATCTGAAGTGATATTTGTTACTCACAGCTCTAAAGAATTCCTGCATTCAAGTCTGATATCAAGGAAGGTGCTGGGTACCAGGAGGTACAAGACACAGTGGTATGTCTTAATTTATCCAGTGGTGAGGGTACCTGTCCTTGTATTTCAGAGCGCTAGGTGTGTGAGACTGGGACTTATGGGGTAACAGAACCCAAACCCCAACAGGGTCTGCCCTAAACCTTGACCTCCCAGGCACCACCTGGTAATATGGCCTTCTCTTTGGACCCTCCCTGAGAGTTTATTCAGTGTCCGAGTAGCAGTGAAACAGTCACATTCATTCCAGCCTCCTCAACAGAACCCTTTCTGGAAAGAAACGTGCTCTAAAACATTTTTATGTGGGGCTTGATTAAGCTCTAGGGTCTGATAGACCTGGCTTTAAGCTTTGGCTCGGGCCCTTACCATCTGTGTCACATTACTTGACACATCTAAGACTCATCTTTGTCACCTGTAAAATGGGTGTAATAATAGCACCCACCTCCAGGGATATAAAATGAGTCTAAGACTGTTGGGGAATTAGAGGTAATTCAATAAAAGTTAGAAACCGTTACTGTAAAACAAGCTGTATTTCTCTCAAATGTCCAGTGTTGCCTGCAGCTGAACACATAACCCTGCAGCTATGCCGTGTCACACCCAGACAGTGTCAGACAGCAGGATGCTCCGGGACTTGTGAACAGACTTAGGAACCAGATAGTTCGGATTCAAACCCCACTGCATGGGTGGCTTGTAGCTGGGGGCAAATGCTCTATCTCCAGTTCTTTAGGCGGTTTCCACTGGAAAGGGAATGAAAGCAATAGTGCCAACTCGTAGGACCTAAGTATGTGTTGCTAATGCTTAAAGCAGTGGTGACCGAAGCACAAGCTGCCACTTGGGGGGTCTGTGCAGCACCGGGCCAACTTCACACGTGGTCACTGACCGAGCTACCCTGGTGCAAGGCTAGTCCTGCTGTGTTGTGAGGCACATACGTTTTGGTGACAACTCTGGCCATGCCAATGTTTCTGTGTGTTTTGAAAATTAATAATAATAATAGATTTTCAAATTAATTAAAATCAAAAATTAATAATGATTTTTTAAAAAGAGCTTGCATTCAAAGTCAGACTTCACCATTTGCTGGGTTTTTTTTTGAGACAGGGTCTCACTTTGTAGTTCAGGCTGGCTCTGAGCTCACTATGTAGCCCAGGCAAGCCTCGAACTCAGCAATCCTCCTGCCTCTGCCTCCCGAGTGCTGGGATTACAGGC
>PVIC010059755.1:0-10042 GCA_004025085.1 Thryonomys swinderianus | reverse complement strand
AGAACAATGGAGCCTTCTGTACATCATTAATGACAAGCAAACAGGAAGGATCTGGTGGAGGGGGCAACATTTCAGACACCAACAGGCCAGGTTAAACTGCCTCTATCTGCACCTGCTTTACCAGTGAATTCCACATTCAGTCCATTGATAACTAGCACAATGTAAGATAACTATGCTTATGAAGGTCATTTATCTTCAAGCCTATTCACCACCAAAACATGGTAGAAGAGAGTTGAGTCACTACACATACCCCTTTTTGCAGTAACCTCAAGTGTTTTAAGGCCAAATAGTCACATGTATCACTTCTAAACAAATATGGAAAATGCAGGATTACTGCAATGGATCATAGCAAGCTACCTAGATGAGCTTGCATTCATTCATTCATTCATTCATTCATTCATTCATTCATTCATTTAGAGACAGGGTCTCGCTTTGTAGTTCAGGCTGGTCCTGAGCTCACTGTGTAGCCCAGGCAAACCTCAAACTCAGCAATCCTCCTGTTTCTGCCTCCCAAGTGCTGGGATTACAGGTGTGAGCCACTATGCCCGGCTAGATGATCTTTTGGAAGCCTTGCTATTTTACTCATTTTCAGAAAAAGAATGCAAACTTGAAGGGAAATGGATATATCTGTGCTTTGTTCATATAATTGAATGAAATGTCACCTACTATAAATATGATTTTTAAAGTAAGAAAAACTATTTCAAAATTGGTTAGTGGAATATTTTTATATAGCATTTTTGTCTCTATTTGGAGTGTTCTTAGGCTGAGTCAAAACCAAATGCAAAATCATAAAAATAAGAACCATTTTAATAATCAAATTTACAAAACTCCAACTCCACTGAAATGCAATCCTCATCCAAGATAAATATTTATAACAAGCATAAAAACCATGTTAGAAAGGAACACTGTGTTTCCCCTTAAAAATTCAGGGGTAAAAGTTTTTTCCCATGAGTCTCATAGTCAAGAAATCAGCTCATAAGCTGGAAGTGAGTAAAATAATTTAAGTATTTAGCCTAATATTTTAAAAGGTATGTCACTTCTTTTCAATTTATTTATGTAAAACCTTTGAGCTACCAGGCACTTTTTTTCATCAAAAAGTTTGTTCAGGTAGAGCTAGATGAGGGAGAGAAATAAAAACCATACTGTGAACAAAACAAACAAACAAGAAAATGTATTCAGGCCCCTCCTCTACATGCTGATGATTATGTTACCCTCTAAATTCCCATTTAAAAGTAGGGTTCACCGTGGCTGCTGATGTCCCACTGTGGGTCTACTGTTTGTCTGCCCCCCTCCCCTGTTTTGTTTTGTTTTGTTTGAGACAGGGTCTCGCTTTGTAGTTCAGGCTGGTCCTGAGCTCACTATGTAGCCCAGGCAAGCCTCGAACTCAGCAATCCTCCTGCCTCTGCCTTTTGAGTGCTGGGATGACAGGTGTGAGCACCACATCCAGCTGTTTTCCCTTTTTAAAATGTTGTCTATACCGTCTCTGGGAGTAGCAACTTGGTAATTACCTGCCACATAAAACAGTTCTTCACTTTATTTTCTAAAACATATTTACTATAAACGTCAAAAGATGTGTTGAACGCTCAAGATTAGAAATACAAGTTCATATTTGCTCCCTTAAATAAATGATCTTATAGTCAGTAATGATGTCTCCTTTCACTGTCGCCCTTTTATACTGAAGAGTCCTGATGATTTTAGTAAGTTTTACACAAACAAGAAATGCACAGCACTGGGACCCAGCTTTACTACACTTGGACACTCTCCTCTGCCACATCTTTCATGCAGGACTTAGATGCTCACGCAATAATCGATGTGCACAGCCAACCTGGCCTTCCCCAGGAAAGACGATATCCTCTGTGCTCCTCCTTGTCCTCTTCCTAAGGAAACCCTAGAGTCCTTTTAGATTACAGAAGTACAATGGCTAATTCTTCTGGGCACATTGCAATTATTTTCTTCCTTCTATAATCCTATGGACTATTTTAAAAAAAGAATTCAGAATGACAAATTTTTCTTAGAGGTAGGGAGAGGGGACTGAAATGAAAAGATTTTCATGAGTTCTCTTTCTTCAGAGCTTTAGCAATTCCTTCAGAACAAGGGTGAACTAACCACCATGTGTAGGTCATGTCAAAAAGAACATGAGTCTCTCTGGTTAAAAGCATATAAAATAAAATACTCATGAAAATCAAAAGCAGGATCCCATGGAGATATCTGTACATCCTGTAGCACTATTCACAACAGCAAAATGACAGAAATAACCCAAGTGCCCCTCAGTTGGTTAATGGATTAGCAACATGTAGTCATATACACTTTGGAGATATTCTTCAACCTTTAATAGGAAGGAAATTTTCATCTATGGTACAAATGGATGAACAGAGAGGACATTATGTTAAATGGCTTACCCCATTCACACAAGGACAGCAACTATATCATTCACTTATGGGGTAGTTAAATTTATATGAATGGGGCCAGAGATTTAGCTCAATGGTCCTGGCACCTGTCAAGCAAGCGCAAGGTCCCTGGTTCCATCCCCAGTAACCACAAACAACAATATCCGGGCACGGTGACTCATGCCCACTAGCAATCAGTACTACATACCACAAAGCCGGGCTTGGTGGCTAAAGCCTGTAATGCCAGCACTCAGGAGCCAGAGGCAGGCAGATTGCTGACTTTGAGGCTAGCCTGGGCTACCTAGTAAGCTCAGGGCCAGCCAGCCTAAACTATAAAACGAGACCCTATCTCAAAAAAAAAAAAAACTTTACAAACGAAAAGGAGAATGCTCAGTGCCAAGGGCCAGCAGAAGAGGGGAGTGAACAGTTGTTTACTGGGGTTGGAGATGTGAACTTGCAACATACCTCCAGAAAAGGTATGGAGGGGATGGTTTGGTATCAACAGGAGCATACACTTAAAGTGGTTAAATAGTAGATATTGTTATGTGTATTTTTTTTTTTGAGACAGGGTCTCGCTTTGTAGTTCAGACTGGCTCTGAGCTCACTATGGAGCCCAGGCAAGCCTTGAACTCGGCAATCCTCCTGTCTCTGCCTCCCGAGTGCTGGGATGACAGGCATGAGCCACCACGCCCAGCACTGTGGTATGTGGCATTGATTGCTGATGGGCATGAGTCTCCACACCCAACATTGTATGTGGTCACCGGGGATCGAACTCAGGACCTTGCACTTGCGAGGCAGGTGCCGGAACCACTGAGCTAACCCTCCGGCCCTTGTTATGTGTATTTTATCAAAATAGAAATATTAGGGGGAAAGCGCATACAATACATATTTTGCTCTTCCATTTTAGTATGATTTTTAAAGAAGAAATACTTAGCAGGTTCTAACACAAATATCTAATTAGACGAATAGAGAAATTTCATTCAGTTCCCACTTCATCTTTTAAAACTCCTCTTTCCACATACCATTTTAGGGAATAAAACTGCAGACAACCTGAATTCCAGAATCGGAATTGTCCTCCCTACAACCACACCTCTAGACACCCTACTCAAAAGGCTTTTCAGAAAGAGCCTTCCACAGGGGCAACCAAGGCCACCATCCTTCACACGACCTAACCAAGGCGCTGGCTAATTCCTGACCTTGGAGCCCACATGAGAAGAGCAACACGTGTGGACTGGTCGCCTCTGTTGTTTCTGGTCTTGGGGGTGGAGTGCAGCATCTCACCCATGCCAGGGCCCTAACTTAGCACCAGCCTGAGTTCCCAGTTGTTGTTTTAAGGTGACATATTTGGAGGGAATTTGTTAAACAGCAACAGCTGATTAACACAGATTTGCTGTTAAGTTTTGGAATACTCTATTTTATAGAAAGAACCATATCTTTTCCTTCCTGCAGTTTTGGATGTTCTACAAATTTCAACCTCTGGCCTTTCCTCACAAGTCATGATCTATGTGGCTCCATGCACAAGGGTACTTAACATGTTCTCTGTGCCTTTTCTCCTGGGAATCTGTCTGGTGTCAGCTTAGTTCACAGACTCAAGTTACCAAACCTCAGAGAGTGGGAGGAATGTCCCTTGGCTGCTACAGACCCAACTACCTACCTCACAACCTACCTCAGCTCAGCAACAACACAGCCCATTTGAAACAGTCCAATCTGTACCCATTGGTCTTCTCGCTAATCCACTCTGCCTGCAATTTTTTTTTCCTCATCTTTGAATTTTTCACCCCTGTGCTTCTTCTTCCTGCCAGGACCCTGAAATGAATCTTCAATATCTCTTCTTTCTAATACCACAATCTATCACCACTGCCAAGTTGTGCTGGTTCTTGTTCCTTGAAATAACTTGAATCTATCCACATCTCTGTCATCCTCCCATTTAAGCTACCACTATCTCTTGCCTCCAACATAAAGCAAAGGACCTTCTAATGTTGTCTTCTAAACTCTCCTCTTGTTCCTTTATGGTGTACTCTCTGAGCAGCAATATATGGGACAAAAACATTACAAAATGTACAAGTCTTGAATCAAGGGACCCCTCCCCACATCCCATTTCACCTCGCCACACTCACCCTCCTCTAGGTGTTACCCTGAGGAGCCCAGCCCTTTCCTGTCCCAGGATATTTGTTCCTACAGCCTTTCCAGTCCATTCCCAACCCCCCTGGGCATTCCAATCAGCATTTCAGGTTTAATTTTTAAAAGTCTTTTCTTGTGAGCAGACTTATAGACTCCCTCGGCTGCTCAAGAGCATCCTATTTCTTTTTCTTTTGCACTCTAGTACATACCTCAATTTGATTACATATTGATTTCTGTGAGTCTACGGAGGCAAGAAATGTCAGTTCTGATCACCATGGTATATGCAGTTCCTAATACTCGTTGTCAATTAAAAAATTATCGAATGAATTTAAGGTCTTCGGTGAGTCTAAACAAACTGTGTACCCATAACTCAGTGGTGACCTTGAACTTGTTTGTACACTTCAATTAAAATAACATGAATCTGTTAACTATTTCCTTGCCAAACTTGTGCAAAATTTTACAACCCCAAACATCAAAATGACCCACTTTCTCATTTTATCTTTCTCACATGTTAAAGATCTTTTTATTATTCCCAAGATTTTTTAAACTGACTTCTAGAAACATTGACAGGAAGAAAAGTTGGTATAAAAACAGACCTAAAGGCGAACAAGAAAAGCAATTTTGTATTAATATGTTTGTATTATGCAACAATTATATTCATCTTGGGGAATTGGAACATAAATATATCACATCTTAATCATTTTTATTCTCCTTCCTCTAAGAAAAGCAATTCTAAAGCTCACTAGAGCACTAAATTGACCTCTAATTGATCTAAACAGGAACATTTTATTCTAGTGTTTAGACTTTTGATGAATAATCATCTCCCTTTCCAAGGTTCAGTGTTTGTAAAACAGAGAGAACTATGGCTCTGTGCAGAATTATTCTGTGATGAAGAAATCAGAGATCCACTGGTGGAAGATCAGGAGATGCTAACAAGGACAAGCTGAAGCCCAGCCGAAGCAGCAGCTCCCATCTCTCATGTCCAGAAAGAACCAAGCTGGCTATAGCCAGAGATGGCCAGGCCTGGGAACAGACTCTGTGGGCTCCAGGGCTGAGCTGCACATGGCAGCAGCCCCACAACACTCAGAACAGCACAGCTAACCAGAAAAGAAACTGTGCCTGGCACTCAGCATAGAAAGAAGCAGAACCCACCCACAGCTCCACCCTTCCACAATCTCACTGCCAGCCCAGCATCAAGACCACATTAGTTTATGCATAAATACATCATCATGCCAAACTGTGACAAGCAGCACATATGTTAACTTAACAAATTTACGTGAAATGCATAGTGATAGAATATGTTAAATTCAAGCCCATACACAAACCCATGCATAACATATGCTTACACATAGTGAAATAAGTGCTACTTGGTACAAAAATGTACATATGACAGACACTGAATCTGAAAAATCATAGCTTTGGTTATTCCACTCATTATGACAATTAAGATACCCATATTTTTCCAATCTGCAGTTCAAAGTATAATCTTACTAATATTAACTATTACCCATTCATTTTTGTAAACCAAGCCATAAAGCTACACCATTGGTACATTGGTAAATTTTTCAATTCACTAAAAGTTAAACTTTAATAAAAAAAAATTTAACCACAGACAATTTGGGCAATTGCATACATAATCCTTTCATGTTTAAATTATCATTACTTACCGGAAGTATTTTTGCTGAACAATAAAACATAAAGAAAATAATAGATATAAATGTTTAGAGTACAACAATCATTCTAGAAAAATCCAAATCAGAGTGAGAGTAGGTATTAGGTCTATAACCATATTTAATTCATTCACATATACATAAACAAGAGTTTGGTAACATTTCTCTTTCTAAACCTACTATAATCTATGAAAATGTGGGTACCCTATGTGGGGCAGAAAGTGTGGCAACAAGCTGCCAAGCATAAGGTGGCAATTTCCATACACAGCACTAGCGAGGAGAAAAGTATGCCAGGCAGCCACCAGGCAGAGAAACTAGAAAATGACACCAGTACCCCAGGTCATGACAGGGCACATGCCAACTGGCAAGCTCAGGCTCAGATCTGCCTGGCAGGACAAGGCCAGACTCTCCTACCCAAGCAAGTCCCCACCACGAAAGAGGGACAGGACAGCTGCCAAAGGTCAAAGTGAAATACCAATAATCCATAACCACAGAGACAGAGGAATCAAAGCTAAGTCAAATGAGGTCACACATTTACAAAGAGCCTGGCAAAAGTCACGGGGCCGCCTGGCAAACAGGAAACTGTGAAATGCTCTTAGTACTGATAATAATGAAATCAGAATACTCTTCAAGCTTGCGGAAGGAAATCCAGAAACAAACATTGCAGCCCAGATTAAATTTAGATCTATAAAAGACAATTAATGTGCATTTGTAACCCTAATCAAGTAACCTAATATGCTTACAAATTATGGTTTATTAAAGTATATACATTTTCACATTGCCCATTAATCCTTGAAACCCTGACATGCCCCCAAATCTCACCTATGAAGGGCCAAATATAATCACAGTGTTGAAGACAGGTCTATACCTTTAGCCGACATAGTCTAAGTTTACTCCACAGCCGACTAAGGCAGTCACTTTGTGGTGTCTATTTTACATAAAACATTTTCAGAGAACACCCAAGTGTTGACTTACTAATATATAGATTACCATTAAGTCTCACACTATGTAGTGATTGCCCCCTAAAAAGAAAAAGACCCTTTGTTTTTACTATGAGGGAGAAACATGAAAAAGGAAACTTTATTCCCAAGATTGAAAGATTCCTTAGAATTATCCGGTCTTGGTTTCTTTTCCTTCTCTCCAACAAAACAAGAGCTAAGTGACCAGTCAGCTAAATCAAATGAAAGAGAGTAAAAGGAAAAAAATCTATAAATCGTATATGATCTGCCAGGAGGTGCTTTATTTTATAGTAAAAAGATGTAGTGTAAGCTAAAGGGAAAAACACACACACACTCCCAGTATTCAAAGGTTTTCTGTCCCAGGTGTCCTTCATAAATGCAGACAGACCTTTGAAAACGTTTTGCAAGTGTTGAATTCCCAGTATTTTCCGCAATGAGAAGAAAAAATGGAAATAATATGATCAATTATCTTTTAAAGTAATAATGAACTGGTAGCAGCTGCCAGAGAACTCACACACAGGATGCGCCTCCCAGGAAGGACCCTGCATTCTGTCAGTGGAAATCTGCTGATGTACATGCCATAAAACCTGTCCATTTAAAGTGTACAGTTCAGTGGTTTGTTGTATAGTTATGAAATCATGCAATAATCATCTCTATTCTAGATTTTCATCACTCCTGAAAGAAACCTGTCTCCTCTAGCTATCACTCCTGATCCTGCCCTCTCTCCCAGCCCTAGAAACTGCTAATCTGCTTTCTATCTCTGGGGATTTGCCTACCACAGCATATAAATGAAACCAGATATGTGGCCTTCTGCACCAGGCTACTTTCAATTAGCGTTATGTTTGAAAGGTCTGTGCAGGGGATGACCTGTACCAGTTCTGTGTTTGCTTTTACGGCTGAATAATCTGTAATATGGGAAGACCATCTTCTATTGGTCCATTCGTCCACTGATAGGCATTTCAGTTGTTTCGATTGTCTGTGATAGATGCTGTTACAAACATCCATGTACAATTGTTTGTATGAGCACAGGTTCTTGGGGGGTGACTTAAAGAGGACTTGCCAAGTTACATGGTAACTGAATTTCTCCCCATCCTTGCCCATACTTCTTCTTTTCCACACTTTTTATCATGTCCATTCTAGTAGATGAAAAGGGGAACCTCACTGTGACTTTGATTTGAATTTCCTTAATGACTAAAGATGTCATTCATTATTTCATGGAATCACCTGCCTTTGTGCACTCTCCTTGGAGCAATGTCTCTTCATTTGCCCATTTTTAACTTGGGTTATTTCTCTTTTGATGTTTGACTTCCAACAACTCTTTATATATGCTGGATGCTAGGCCCTTATCAGATAGAGTCTGCAATATTTTTCTCTGAGTTGTCTTTTCACTTGCATTTTATTCTCCTTACAACCACCAAAAGGTAGAATTATGATTACCCTCCATACTTCAGATGAGCAAATGGAGTCAGTAAACAGCTGGTAAGAACTGGAGCATGGAGCTCAATCCAGACAATCTGCCTCCTGAATCAGGAATGCTGAGTCATCCCACTGTGTCTAGGGTTACCTGGCCTTGGAGTCTATCAACCAACCACAGAACAAAAACATTTCCTATAATTCCAGCATTTAGGGAGGCTGAGGCAGGAGGATCACAAGTTTGAGTAATGCTTGGGAAATTTAGTGAGACTGTCTCAAACTAAAAAACAAAAAGGGCCAGGATGTTGCTCACTGGCAAAGAGCCCTTTGGTTCAAACCCAGTACTGCCCAAAACTTCCATCCACACAAAACATTTAGACACTTTTCTCTTGTCATGATTCTTGAAGTAATAAAGTACAACTATTTACATGGTACTACTTATTACAAGTAATCTAGAGATGTCCTAAAGCACATAAGAGAACATACACTTTCTCTACGCAAATGCTACGCTAACTGACATAAGCAACTTGAGCAGCCGCAAACTCTGGAATCCTGGGGGGTCCTGGAACCAGGCACCTCTAAACCGAGGGCCACTATACTGTCCAAAAGACCTCCTTACATGCGATAGCAATAAGCACTAACTAATTAAGATTCAAAATAACTTAAAATTAAGCAGCTTTGCTGGAGCTCTGCAGAGAAATGCCAGAGGGCCCTCCCCTTGTTTATAACAGTCTTTTTAACTTAAGAAGAAAGAGATTAAAATAAAGCACAATCAGCCTTAAAAGGCAAAACTTGGCCTCTAAACAGCGTCTATTCTTTTCAATTGTAGGAAACTTTCTTAGTGAGCTATGTTGTTGGAACAAAGGAATTCAGAACACAAGTGGTATTTTTGCTGAGATTCAAACATTGTACGCAATCACAGTGGGTGTCCTGTTAGGTAGAGGCTGACTTCTCAGTCAACAACCCCCTGCTTGCAGAATGCAAGCTGCCCGCCCCAGCCCTCACACTCTCAGAGCAGCGGGAACAAAGCAGAGGCTCAGTAACTCAGTGCAGTTCCCATCAGTGGCTCCTCTCTCATTTCTGATACCACCCACATTAAATATAGAAGTTATTCTGCCTGGTGTTGTGGCTCACACTTGTAATCCCAGCACTCGGAGACAGAGGCAGGAGGACTGCCAAGAGTGAGTTTAGGGCCAGCCTGAACTACAAAGTGAGACCCAATCTCAAAAAACTTTAAGAAAGGACCGGAGGGTTAGCTCAGTGGTTCCGGTGCCTGCCTTGCAAGCGAAAGGTCCTGAGTTTGATCCCTGGTAACTACATACAATGCTGGGCATGGAGACTCACGCCCACCAGCAATCAATACCGCATACCACAGTGCCGGGAGTGGTGGCTCACGCCTGTAATCCCAGCACTCAGGAGGCAGAGACAGGAGGACTGCCTAGGCTATATAGTGAGCTCAGAGCCAGCCTGAACTACAAAGCGAGACCCTGTC
>PVIC010059754.1:0-10030 GCA_004025085.1 Thryonomys swinderianus | reverse complement strand
CATTTTGCAGCCCAGAGAACAGGGACTCACTCCAAATCATACACACGGAAGAGCCAAATTTAGAATATAAATTTCCTAATTATCAGTTAATGTTCTTTCCATCTTACCATAATCACTCAGCTGGAGAATTTAAGAGGTATTTAAAATTCCTTAGAAATAAGAGTATATTATATGTAGGCAGGGAAATCTTAAAGTCTTTTCCCCTCCTCCAGTACTGGAGACTGAGCCCAGAGCCTCCACGCAGAGCTCCAACTCCAGCCCCTTTTACTTGACTTCGCGACGGGGTCTCTAAGTCCCAGGCTGGGCGTGACTCGCAACCCTCCTGTCTCAGCTTCCTGAGGAAGTGGGGCCAGCAGCTCGCCCCACGGTGCCCACTTTCTTCTGTGCGACTTCCGGTGAGGCAGTGGGAGACTCGCCCTTCCGCGTCCACCGCGCGGCCCGCAGAGCTGGAGCTCCCCTGCGAGCGGGGGCTTCTGGTCACCAGGACACTCGCCGGGCAACGGGCAGGGGCTCAGGATCCCGGCGCCACAGCACAGGAACGGTCCGGAGAACCCGCCCTCCTTCGGGGGGGGGCCCGGCGGAGCCTGACCAGCGAGAGGGGCCTGCACCATCGCCCACCGCATCGGTGCCACGACCCGCATTGGTGCGTGCCACGGTGCCAGCGCCGCAGAGCGCGGTGCAGAGGCGAGAGCAGAGGTGGGCACACTGCCCGCTCCTGACACTCAGAGGCGCCGAGCAGCTGCCCGCGCAGCACACTCAGCAAGCATGGCGGAGGGAAGAGCCCAGCAAACATGTGAACCAGCGGCCTCCCTTCATCTCCGTGCTCCTGTGCCCAGTGCGCGTCAGTCCGTGCTGAGTATACGACGGGGAGGGTCAGGTCAGTCTACGCCAGCAGCCCCACAGACCTGTGAACGGCACTGGTATCACATGTGACAGCATGTCCCCAGCCAGGAGGGCATTTCCAGTTCCTTATAATCTTTTTTTTTTTTTTTTTTTTTTGCTTTTTGGAGACAGGGTCTCGCTCTGTAGTTCAGGCCGGCCCTGAGCTCACTATGGTTCCCAGGCAAGCCGCCGCGAACTCCGTAATCCTCCTGTCTCTGCCTCCCGAGTGCTGGGATGACAGGCGTGAGCCACCACGCCTGGCACTGTGGTATGTGGTATTGATGGCTGGTGGGCGTGAGTCTCCACGCCCAGCATTATATGTGGTTACCAGGGATCGAACTCAGGACCTTGCGCTTGCAAGGCAGGCGCCGGAACCACTGAGCTAACCCTCCGGCCCTCCAGTTCCTTATAATCTTATAAGACCATCTTACTCGTGGCCCACTGTCTTAACACTATTCCGTGCATTATGCATATACACGTATAAAATCGTATGTGTACAATCCAACAGACATCTACTAAATGTCTACTGTGTTTAAGTGGGAACAATGCTGCTGGGTGCCAAGGAGCAGAATGAAATGATTGAGTCAAAAATTATAGCCAGGACCAGAGGGTTAGCTCAGTGGTTCCGGCACCTGCCACGCAAGCGCAAGGTCCTGAGTTCGATCCCCGGTAACCACATACAATGCTGGGCATGGAGACACGCCCACCAGCAGTCAACACCGCATACCACAGTGCCGGGCGTGGTGGCTCACACCTGTCATCCCAGCACTCGGGAGGCAGAGGCAGGAGGATTGCTGAGTTCCAGGCTTGCCTGGGCACCATAGTGAGCTCAGGGCCAGCCTGAACTACAAAGCAAGATCCTGTCTCAAAAAAAAAAAAATTATAGCCAGGTGTGATGGTTAACACTCGGGAGGCTGAGGCGGGAAGATGGCACGGTTGAGGACAGCCTGGGCGACTCAACAAGCCCTGTCTCAAAAATAAAACCACACAAAATTGAAAAATTTGAGGGAAGTATCTCAGTGATAGAGCACTGGCCAGCATGCATGACACCCTGAGTTCAATCCTCAGTTTAAAAGAAAATGACATTTTTGGGGCCAGGGATTTAGCTCAGTGGTTCCAGCACCTTCCTAGCAAGCACAAGGTCCAAAGTTTGATCCCAGTAACCATGTACCACAATACTGGGCATGGTGACTCATGCCCACCAGTAATCAGTACCACACATCACAATGCCAGGCATGGTGGCTCACGCCTATAATCCAGTACTCGGGAGGCAAAGACAGGAGCATTGCTGAGTTCGAGGCTTGTCTGGGCTACATCGTGAGCTCAGGGCCAGCCTCAACTACAAAGTGAGACCCTGTCTCAAAAAAAAAAAGACATCTTAATGGTTTTATATACATATCACTCAATTGTCCTTCAAAAGGATTATAATTTTATTTAGTTATTTATTTATTCTGATTCTGGGATTTAACCCACATCCTTCACATTGAGCTTCACCTCCAACCTTTTTTATATTTTACTTTGAGACAGGGTCTCTCTAAATGCGAAGGTGCCCCGGCTGGGCTCTGACCCGTGATCCCCTGCCCTGACCTCCCAGAGAGCCGGGATTATGCCTGGCTTATATTCTTTTAAAACCCGCAGTGATACACCAGGCACGTCCCAAGTGCTTCATCTGTCGGACAAGTGCAGCAGCTTCAGGAGGCAGCACTGTTATCCTCGCCGGACAGACAAGGGCTCTGCGGCACAGAGAGGTGAACGACCCAGTCAAGCCCGCGTCCCGGCAAGTGGCAGAAGCTGGGCTCAGACCCCAGCGGCCTCTCGCCACTGTCAGGAGCTCAGGCCTGAACCCCGGGCGTGTATACCCAGGCCAGCCATTGTTTTCCAGTTTGCTCTCCAGGGCTTCTGAGAGAATGAATTGGTGGGGTTACCGGGAACAGCAAGGCCTGTGCACCCACCTGCGTGTCCACCCCATATACCTGGTGCTCCAGAAAGCTGCCTCCCCTGCATCTGGCCCTAATCTCCCCCATTTCCCACCCCTCCCGCGGAGCCCCCCTCCCAGCGCCAGCCCTCTCTCCCCCACCAGAAGGTCACTCCTCCCTGCACACCAGGGAGGCCCGCTGCTGGCCGGGCTCTCGGCACCAGCTCCAGCTCTCGGGGCCACGACTAGCACCACAGGGTCAAGAAGGATTCCAAATTGTTCTGGGGCCTCCGAAGAAGATGGGCGCCATATTTCCCATGGCCTCTGTCCTGGGAAGTCTCCGAGGCACACCTGGGTTCCCGCCTTACGCCTGGCTGTGTGTGGCAGTGGGGACAGGCCGCCCCTGCCACCGTGCCCACCCCTGAGTCTTCCTTTGCAAAATCACCTCTGGGTTCCCCTTCTCCAGAACCCTGACCTGCTGGGTATAGTGGACCCTTGAGTTATGACTGGCTTGACATACGACCCTGGGTTACAATCCGAGAAACAGCCCCTCGTGCTTCCGGATGGCCTCAGACACAGACTTAACCCCAAAGTGCTCTGGAAGGAACACGGCAATGTCCTTTCCCGCATGAGGCTGACTGAGAAATCCTGGGTCAGGGTCTCCCTGAGGACACTGAGATCCACCGGGGAGATATTTGGTGGCCTAAAATTACACAGGAGACAGACTTTGAAGGCAACTGACCAAATGTATTTACACTAGCGCTCGGAGTTCGTAAGTCAAGGGTCCACTGTACCCAAAACACGCTTTATGGGTGGTATGGCAGTAGGTAGGTAGGGCATGGCCAAAACTGGCTGGGGCGTGACCAGATCCTGGGCACAGGCGCACAACGTGCACTCCGGAACTCCTCGGGTTTTGATAGGCTGAGCAGGCCCTGACACCAGCCTGGGAAATGCGGAAACGGGATCCTGGACGCTCTGCAAGCCCCGGCTGTCTCTTCCCGGTTCTCTGCCCTTTGCTGCAGGGGGCGCTCTGTTTCGCTTTGTTTTTCCTCCTTTCTCCCACTTTTCCTTACCCCAAACTTGCTCTGTGGAGCCTGTGTGTTGTTTGTTTTCTACTATGTTTAATAAATGTGAAATTTGGGCATCGCTCATGCTTGTTCGGATCGATTCTTTGTTGGGACAGAAAGAACCTAGAATTTACCTCTAGGAGGAGACTCCAACATCCCGAAACATCGGCGTCGGTATTTCCTCCTCACCTCACCACCACCCAAACCCCGCTTCCTCCCACGTTTGCGAGACCAGCCCTGATCTCTGGTTCAGCGTCAAGGTCGCTGAAGAACAGCCTAGCTGTCTCCACGCGGCACAAAGCCCAGCCTGTCTCCACATCACACCCGGTGGAGGGCGGTGGAGGGCGGACGAGCCTCTCACTCCTGCTCCTTTGTTTTCCTCGCCAGTTAACCGGCCAGGCCGAAGTGTCCGATTACAGCTCCCTGGACCCTGCGGGTCAGAGCGCGCTTCCTTCGCCCTCACCCGCTCGTCCCAGGTCTTGTCAGTGTCCAAGTCCCGCGTGTCTCAGATCTGTCCTCCTGGACAGCCCTCCACCGACCCGGTGTGGGCTTCGTCGGCCTCCTGGCCTAGGTTAGTCTCTTCGCCCTGCTCAGCGCTGAGATGTTCCGTTTCAGTGCCGCGCTGACCGCACAACTTACACACCCCAGGGCTCCCAGTGATGATCATCTATTTGTACACACTATATAACCCATGGACAGAGACGGAAACAGGGGAAAAGATACATATTCACACCACATAAAACTACAGAAAAGCAACACTGGGATCGGGGATTTAGCTCAGTGGTTCTGGCGCCTGCCTAGCAAGTGCAAGGTCCTGAGTTCAATCCCCGGTAACCACACGCCACAATGCCAGGGGTGGTCCCTCAGGCCTGTCATCCCAGCACTCGGGAGGCAGAGGCAGGAGGATTGCTGAGTTTGAGGCTTGCTTGGGCTACATAGTGAGCTCAGGGCCAGCCTGGACTGCAAAGCGAGACCCTGTCTCAAAAAAAAAGTAAGACACAAAAGGGATAGAGCTTTAGCTCAAGTGGTACCACACCTACCTGGGAAGCACAAGGGCCTGAGTTCAATCCCCAGTACCAAAAAAAAAAAAAAAAAAAAAAGTAAGACACAAAAGTCCACGTTTCCTCAGAAACTCTGTGGCCTTCAGAGCAAGACCAAAAGATCCACGTCTGAGTTCCACAGAGCAAGGGCCAGAGCTCAGCCCACAGCCCGTGCTGAGAGGCCGCCTGCAGCCTCAGGAGAGCCGTCCACACCCTGCTTCCTGGTGGCACCAAACTGCTGGTGCCCCTGTGCTTTAAGAGCCATCTGCCCTCTTCTTGGGCTGACTCCTCACTTAGGTTCTGCTCAGAACCTCCCCTGCCAGTGTGCTAGTGCACACCTGTAACCCCTGCATGCACTCGAGAGGCTGAGGCAGAAGGATCACCTCAAGTTCCAGGCCAGCCTTCCTGCAAAGTTCAAGGTCAGCTGGAACTACATAGCGCAGCCCTGTCTCAAAAACCCAGGAAAAAAAGCTCCTTCTGACCCACTGGGTCCGCTTCCTTGTCCCTCACACCCTCAGACCGCGTGGAGAGGACCCCGCCCCGGCGCAGGGGCCAAGTCCCATCAGCATCTGCAGGATCGCAGGGCCTGTTGAGTGGCCAAGGCCAACGTGCTACGGACGGAATGGGACGGAACGCAGGCCGAGGGCTGCGGTGGGAGGAGAAGGCCCAGCAGGGCCGGCCGCGGAGCGGGGACGCCGCAGGGGCGCCAGCGAGGGGCAGAGCTCTGCGGGCACGCGCTGCCACGTGGCCCACAAGGCAGGAGTGCAGAGGCGAGCCCGGGCTCGTCTGTGCCGCGGAGCACGGCGCACGGCTGCAAAGAGAGAGGGGCTCTCTGCGCTCCCCGTGGAACTGTCTGCAGGCGTAAGAGAAAAGAGCAGGGGCAGAACAGGGCGCGGGGAACGTCGGACACACGGTTACATGTATTCACCTCGACCTGAGTATGTATTACAGTCTGGGGAGATAACCAAGAGCCAACACTAGAGTTAACTGCTGGGAGAAGAAAATTACTAGACAGAGGACAGGTGTGAGAACCATATTTCTCACTGTATAGATTTCACACAGCACATAGGAGTTTAAGCCATAATACTATATTAGTTTGATTTAATAAAAAATTAAAGGGCTGGGGTGTAGCTCAGTGGTACAACACTCGTTTAGCACGTGCAAAGTTTTGGGTTTTTTTTGTTTTCTTTTTCTTTTCTGAGACAGGGTCTCGCTCTGTAGTTCAGGCTGGCCCTGAGCTCACTATGGAGCCCAGGCAAGCCTGGAACTCAGCAATCCTCCTGCCTCTGCCTCCCGAGTGCTGGGATGACAGGCGTGAGCCGCCACGCCCGGCACTGTGGTGTGTGGTACTGGGGACTGAACTCTGTCTGGACCTTGCACTTGCGAGGCAGATACTGGAACCAGCATAATATAAATGATCTAAATCCCTGGTCCAAGCATAATTTTTTGGAACACAGTCCCATGGCTATTTAAACTGCCTCATACCCCAGAGTATTTGAAGCTTTTAAGAACCATTTCTGTTTTGTTTTTTGTTTGTTTGTTTGTTTGTTTGCTTTTTGAGACAGGGTCTTGCTTTGTAGTTCAGGCTGACCCTGAGCTCACCATGGAGCCCAGGCAAGCCGCCGCAAACTCAGCAATCCTCCTGTCTCTGCCTCCCGAGTGCTGGGATTACAGATGTGAGCCATCACATCCGGCATTGTGGTATGCGGCGTTGATTGTTGGTGGGCGTGTCTCCACGCCCAGCATTCTATGTGGCTACCGGGGATCAAACTCAGGACCTTGCACTTGCAAGGCAGGCGCCGGAACCACAGAGCTAACCCTCCGGCCTGAACCATTTCTGTTTTAAGGGCTGGTGTCATTTCTTCATGTACCTGGTAATCTGTTCATGAGAGACATGAAATTCGAAATTTTATTTCTACAAATAATGTCAGATCGAGATTTTAGTTTTTGTAACTGTTTTGAGGCCTAGAACCTTAGTTTACTCTGCCAAACATCTGGTCATCTCAACCTCAGTTCAAACTGAGGATCCCTCCGCCAACCTGACAGAACAGGACTGGCTCATCCTCGCCTAAGTGTCCATCACAGTAGTCTCAATTTGAAATGCAGGTGGCTGGTCAGCACTTCATCCCTGGAAGAGCTTTGACCCTTGGCATCTTAGCCTCCCATGTCACAAACATGCAGTTCAGTCTAGGGGCAGTCTTTAGTCCCACCCACTCAGGAGGCTGAGGCAGGAGGGTCACTTGAGCGCACAAATTCAGACAAACCTGAGCAACATAACAAGACTGTCTAAAAGAGAGAGAGGGAAAAAGGGAGAAGAGAGAAGAGGAGAGGTGAGGAGAGGAAACGGAATAGAAAAGAGAATAGAAAAGAAAACCAAAAAAGTACAGTTTAGTTTGAAAGTTAGAAAACGACTTCTGGGCCACGACGGCTTGAAAGGAAAGGGGCATCTCTTCCTGTCTTCCTGCTTCTCACCTTCTCCTACATGCTGGCCTATTTATTCCTATCTTTATTACTTTCTTGTGCTTTTTAAATATTTAATTCAGTTCCCGTCTATCATCAGTGGAAAGATGCTTCTGAATGCTTTAATCTCCATTACTGTAAGGACTAATTTCTTCAGAGTGCTTTTCCTAACCGATCCTTACTCCACAAAATGCAATACAACTCTCGGCAAGCCAGGGCATGGTGACTCACACCCCTATTCCCAGCCCTCAGGAGGCTGAGGCAGGAGGATCACCACGAATTCAAGGCCAGCCTGGACTACACAGTGAGTTCAAGGCCAGGCTGAACTACAATGTGAAGCCGAACTTGAATCTGGCATCTTAGACCACCACGCCACCCTGCCGCCGTCCCCTCTGACACACTGCTCTCCCCACTTCCAGCCTTCTCACGGGCTGCTCGGCCAGGGACACCGCACTCCCCCGCCAGAAAAGTGGGACGCTGTCTCGCAGAGCTGGGAGGAGCCCCCTGTGGCCAAGAACAGCCTGGAGGCGGCAGGAAGGGGCCTCCGAGGCTCAGCAGCACAGCAGGAAGAGCGGACACCAAGCAGGAGCAGCACCCGGGAGGGAAGGAGCCTGAAATGCTCTTCACAGCGGGGAGGAAAGACACGCCAGAGTTGAGAAACTTTTGTTTCGCCAATGGATGGTGTCCCCGAATACGAGAAAGGAAGGAGATGGTAGAAAAGACAGAGGCGGCAAGAGGATGATTTCTGTCGCAATGGATTCCTCCCCCGAGACTAGGGGACAAAAGGTGAAGTGGAGAAGCAGAGAGTAACCAGGGGGCACAGCTGGGTGTTGGTGGTGAGTTGTAACTTCATCTTCTTTTTTTTTTTTTTTTTTTTTGCTTTTTGGAGACAGGGTCTCACTTTGTAGTTCAGGCTGGCCCTGAGCTCACTATGGTGCCCAGGCAAGCCGCCGCGAACTCAGCAATCCTCTTGTCTCTGCCTCCCGAGTGCTGGGATTACAGGCGTGAGCCACCACGCCCAGCATTGTAACTTCATCTTCTTTATCTTCCTGGAGAGAGTGAGAAGGAAAATGGAGGGACACGTGAAACAACAGTTCCTGTGGGGAAAAGGGGGTGGCTAGGACCTGTCCAAGGGGCTCGGTGTCACAGGAAATCTGCAGATGGGTTTGGGCTGCTGCCAGAGTCCATGGTTGAGTATCTGTCCAGTACTCTCAGCAGCACATGTACAAGGTCCGAAAGGGTAGACGGATTTACTTCCTGGGGTTAAAGTTCACAAGGAAGCAACTACATTCAAGGTTTCCTTCCCTCTGCCTTTCCTCCCTCCCTCCCTCCCTCCCTTCTTTCCTTCCTCTCTACTCCCCTCCTCTCCTCCCTTCTTTTCAGGCCTGACAACTGAACCTGGGATGCCAAACAGGTGGTGATATATTTGGGCCGAACTACAATTGGCTTCGGCTTCTTGAATACAGAAGTTTCCCACCGAACAGCCACCGCCTGCCTCCTGGGGACCAGGCAGGGCAAGGGAAGCAGTCACTGGCGGTTATCTGCCTGGCTCAGCCTACAGGATAAGATATCCACTGCGGGAGTCCAACAGTCCACGGGCGACATCCAGCAGAGACCGGCAGGCCGAAGGCACTCCCACCTGCCCACAGGCACAGGCCATAACCAGTCTGGGGAGACGGATGGGGCCTCGGTGCAGGGAGCGCACCTCCGCGTCCCGGTCCTCCAGCCAAGGGTAGAAAATCCTGACTAGCTGGGTCCCGAGACTGCAGACAGGAACTACTCATTCAAAAACACAGGAATTTTTTTCTTTGACTCAACCCCCCCCCCCCGTTTTGTGTTATTTTTATCTTTCCTTCATTGGTTCTTTTGGGGCGCTTGGGATTTTTTTCTCCCCTTCCCCCGTTTTAGTTTCTTTTCTCTCCTTTTCTTTTTTCCCCTTTGACTTGTTTCTCTTCCTTATCTTCCTTTTATTTTCTGTTTCTGTTCTGTTTACCTTTTCTTGTCTTCTTCATTCTTGCCTGCAACGGTTGGCTATCACTCTTAGTTTCCTTCTGCTTGCAAGGAAGCCATTCCCCACTGCCGCCTCCTTCTTCTCATATCCCATTGGCTAATTTCTCCAATTCTGGTTCCTCCGTTCCCTGGCGCCCCTCCCCCTCTCACTTACTAGTGTGACTGCTAGGCTCTCCCTGCGTCTGCACGGCCAGTTAACTTTACACTGCTGCTGTGAATACCGTTCTGTAGAGGCAAAATTGTTTCACTTCGATGATATTTACTGTAGGTCAGCAGTAGGTCAATATTTGGTTTGTCTCAGTGTTCATACTATAATTATAGGTTTCTTTTCTATGGGTAAGATGTTAGGTACATAGACCAATTCCACACAAGGAATGTAAACATTATACACTGCAGACATGCGCCAAAAAGAGAGAGAAGGGGATCAAGCGATGGATGCAGAGAGAGGGAGAGGGAAAAAGATGAAAAAGGGAATTAAGATGTATTATAGGGCCGGAGATTTAGCTCAGTGGTTCCAGCGCCTGCCTCGCAAGCGCAAGGTCCTGAGTTGGATCCCGGTAACCACATACAATGCTGGATGTGGAGACTCACATCCACCAGCCATCAGTACCACATACCACAGTGCTGGGCAGGGTGGCTCACGCCTGTCATCCCGG
>PVIC010059752.1:0-10026 GCA_004025085.1 Thryonomys swinderianus | reverse complement strand
GTCTCACTTTGTAGTTCGGGCTGGCTCTGAGCTCACTATGTAGCCCAGGCAAGCTTCGAACTCAGCAATCCTCCTGTCTCTGCCTCCCGAGTGCTGGGATTACAGGTGTGAGCCACCACGCCCGGCTAAACCTAGTTTTTTTAGGAATCTCCACAGTGACTTCCATAGAGGTTGTACCAGTCTACGTTCCCACCAACAGTGGAGAAAGATGCCTTTTTCTCCATAGCCTCACCAGCATTTGTCACTGGCTAATTTTGAGATAGCAGCCATTCTTTGTGGAATCAGATGAAATCTTAGTGATGTTTTCATCTGCATCTCTCAAATGAGATGCAGTTGAGCATTTGTTCATATGCTTGCTTTCTTTGGCCTATTTCTTTTCTTTTTGGTTTTTTTTTTTTTGAGACAGGATCTCGCTTTGTAGTTCAGGCTGGCCCTCAGCTCACTATGTAGCCCAGGCAAGCCTCGAACTCAGCAATCTTCCTGTCTCTGTCTCCCGAGTGCTGGGATTACAGGTGTGAGCCACCATGCCTGGCACTGTGGTGTGTGGTATTGATGGCTGGTGGGCGTGAATCACCACGCCCAGCATTGTATGTAGTTACTGGGAATCGAACTCAGGACCTTGCGCTTGTGAGGCAGGCACTGGAACAACAGAGCTAAATCTCTGGCCCATCCAGCCTATTTCTTAACATGAATATAAAGTAATACAGAAGGAGACTGTGCTTACGATGGAGAACGTTTTCCTAAGTCTAGTGATTTGAAGTCTATGATATATGAAGTGAAATAATTTTGAGTATTAAAGAGTGCTTTTCTCATTTGCAGAACACTGGAGATGACCAGCCTTCCTGAGCAAAGAGAAAGCTTAATGTGTTGTTACGTTGGGGAACAACTGAAGAGATTCTTGACTCTGAACTGTTTAGAGATCCATTCATTTTGCAAAGAAGAGTGTTGGGCTGGCTTTTCTGCTTAAAAACTTTAAAAAAAGAATACAGATTTCGTATTTTCTTTCTAGTGGTTGGGACTAGAAAGTATAATATCAGAAGCATTGTCAGAATTTGTTTTAATGTATATGCACGGCCATGTCATAGCATTATATATGTTCATTTACATGTATGACAGATCTTTATATTTTGATCCATAGTGCATAGGACAGTATTCATCTGTTTCATATTTCTGTGTGTTTGCATATTATTTCTGTAGATTATTTTTGGAAGTAAGTTTTGATTCTCTGTAAATGCGAGCACTTTGGCTTGTTATATATTAATTAAAACATTTAGAAATAATTATTCATTTTTAATATGTACTTTATGGTGAAATTGCTTATCCTAGAAATACACACAAGCAGGTAAAAACCAAATTCAGGCCAGTAGTGTTAACTAATTTCTGAATTGTATTTTTATTTTGAGGCCAATAATATATAAATAGAATGTTCACAGTTTATGTTTAAGGTATACCTATGGATTGCTGCTGTTTTATTTATTTTAGGGAAAGGATAGTGAAATTTTACTTTGGAAATCCCTGGAAGCCCTTTAGTGTTCTTTGGACTAATAAATATTAGTTTTACCACTAAAAAACTGTTATTCTTGTGGTAATGAGAATAATCTTTTGAATACTTGGCATAATAAATGCCTAAAAGACATTTTGTTTTATGAATCTATTTTTTCTGCTGTAATGAGGATATTGTAAATCATACATTTGTATTACTAGTATTTCTTAAAGCAATATATGTAACTAAACTAAACCAATCTAGAAACTGTTGTACTTATCTGTAAATTCTGTTATAGGTACTATAAACTTTGTTGAAATCTTAATTAGCAGATTATGTTGTGAATGTACTGTTAAAATATTTTAGATATTTTGTTAAATTGAATATTTGTCTTCATTGGAGTAGTAAATTGGAAAGTGCATAACTTTATATTTGTATAAAACTATTGTTTACAAAGCATTTGGTGTGTGTAATCTCATTTAGCCCCACAGAAACTACTTGAATTCTTAGATGAGGACCTTATAGTTATTGAATAACTTGTCCAGGGAAGTATAGGTCCCAGAATAATGTAAACAGGATATAACTATTTTTAAAGCAAATATTTGTCTCAAATGTCCTTTCCTTTTTTTAGAGTCATTAATTTATTAAGTATTTATTTGCCATTTTACTCTTATTTAGATGTTATTCTATCTGGGGGAAAGTTGATAATGCACCAGAGGGACATTTTTAGTATGTGTGCTGCCGAAGCGAGCACCAGAGGGACATTTTTAATAAGTTTGAAAGATGTCAGTTTAGGGTTGGTAGTCTAATAAGGATGCACTAATATAGTTAGCAAGTTGACTATGTTATTTGATTCTGTAGTCCTAGACCAAATATGACTTGAATTTTGGACTTTGCATTTGGCAGGATCTACTACTTAAAAAACGAGACTGGGTGGCATCTTTATCCCCTCCCTGCTTTTCCTTCCTAATAGCTGAAATGTGGACACAGTAGCTGGAGCTGAGCATTATGGAGGTCTCCTTTTGTGAATGGCAGAGAAATGAGGTAGAGGTTGTCTGAGTCCCATCTGGTGTAACAGCCCTGAACTACCTTCTAAATTTTCACATGTGAGAAAAGCAAACATCCATCCTGTTTGTTACTGCTCTGGCTTGTTTATAGCCTAACTGAATTGTCAATATAATTCACTTTGTGCACCACCCATAGTTCTTCCCTTTAGTGTAGTGCTTGAGTTAACAATAATTTAGTAAGGGTGCCCTTACTGTTTGATCTTTTTTCTGTGTAGTAATTATGTGACTTTTATAGTACTAATGAGTGCTACTGTTCAAATGCTTTGCTGCATAAAAATTTGCCCTAAAACTTACAGATATGACATAGTTGTTTTATTTAAATACTCAGAAACTCTGAGACAGATTTGAGTCGAGCAATGAGGGGATAACTTCTGCCCAACAGTGTCTCGGACTTGGTAAGTCTTGAAAGCTGGTCTTGACACAATGGTTGGGGCAGGAAGCACTGGGGATGTCTTCAGCTTCGGGCCTGGAGGCTGGCATAGGCTGTTGTCCAGGCCCTCGGCTAAGCTACTGGGCAGAAGGCCTGCAGTGTGGCCTCGGTGTGGAATCTCCATATGGGCTTCTTAACTTGGTTTTGGGTTCTCATGGTGGATCTCCCAAAGGGTCAAAAGTGCATGGCATTTTTATGCCTGGTCTGGAATTCAGTCACCTCTCTCCTGCCGTACTCTGTCAGACGAAGCAGTCACCACGTTCAAGGAGGGGGTGTACAGACCCACTACTTGATGAGTGTTAAGATTATATTTAAAAAATTAAGGGTATGTGGGATATAGATAGTGCCGTGGCTGGCTTTAGGAAACAAAATTTGCCGCACTATTTCATTATAATTGAAAAAGATTATTTGGAAGAGACTGAGGATAGTGAGTAAGTTTTTAATCTACCCTGGGTCAGCCTCAGCTTCAGAGGAATTGACTAGAAAGTCCAGTTAACATGAAAACAATATTACATAGCCATCACTGTATTTTTTGACCTACCTCTGCCTCTGAATAGGTGGGTAGTGGTGAATGCACAGAAATTCTACCACAGTGTAGGTGTTATGGTCCTTTAGAGTGTATTCTTAGAGCTCATTGCAGTTCTTTTATGTTTTATCTCATTTGAGTCTTATAACCTCAAGAAGAAGCAAAGACCTTTTTTTTTCTTTCTTGGTGCTGGGAATCAAACTCAGGGCGTTGGGTTTGCGAGGCAGACAAGGTGCCACTAAGCTAAATCCATGGCATGAAGGACCATTTTATGTACCATACAACACTATGCTACAGATGTGTAAGTATAGATGACAGAAGTAAATTAATCTACTAACAGTTATTGTAGAAAGTGTAGTGCTTTCCAGGAATTCCATTTGTTCTAGTTGAGGTTGTGTTGTTAGCTGTGGCCAGTGAAGGGTAGATGGAAGGGACTAGTGTCTTTTTGTGTAAAGAAAGTGAAGCTCTAATGTGAGGTTGTCCAACCTTGCATTCCCTTCTATGGCAGCCAGAGGTGGTCAGGGTGTTAGAGGTGGTTGGTGTTAGATATCATCAGTTAGCTCAGGAGCTGGGTGCCTTGTAAATCAGAATCCCTCTATGTATTCCAGTTAGACATATTGCTGCCAGTCTTTACTCAGCCATTTTTAATCTCCACATCTGTTTTTAGGGAATGAGAAGAGATGGGCTTTTCTGTTGCCCCTGAGAAAAAAGCCTCCTTGGAAATTACAATAGACTGCTTCTGCTTTCATGTCTTTGGTTAAAATGGTATCACCTAAGTGCAAGGCAGTCTGGGAAAACAGGTATTTGGGTAGATATATTGCTGCCTTGATGATAATGAAGTAATTTTTTTTTTTTTGAGACAGAGTCTTGCTTTATAGATCAGGCTGTCCCTGAACTCACTATATAGCCAAGGCAGGCCTTGAAATCACAATGATCCTCCTGCTTCTGCCTTCCCAATGCTGGGATTACAGGTGTGTACCACCATGTCCAGCAGCTGCTTTGAATAAATGAGATTTTGTTATTAAGGAAAAGGGAACATAGGATCTATGACACTCTTTTTCCTGATTTCTTGGAAGGTCAGACAAACTAGTTTTGGCATGATGTATAGGACTTTATGATGCGTCAGTCTATTTTGGGTTTGTTCTCTTGGCCCTCCTTCAAAAAGTCAGTCCCAATCAATGGTCTCCTATAAAAAAAATTACATATTTATTTATATATTATATATTTATATATTATTACATGTTATTATATATTATATATTATTTTTATATATTTATATATATTTGACATTACAAGATTATGCACTGGTAACTTACTATTTCTAATTTATTTTATAGTTAAAACACATCCATTTTTCATGTGTTTTAGATAGTTTTGAAATCCAGCAGAGGTATCCAATCAGTCTTAATATTTTAAACTGTTTCTTCTAGGAAAGTGGTGGTAGACCTGTGGCATGCACACTGTAGGAGATACTCAGACCTCTCTGTTGGTATGTGAACCAACTCACCCCAAGGGTTGAGCATCAGATAACAGTTGTTTTTTCTCAACTAAAACCTCACTGTTCAGGTTTAATTTACTTTGTCACAAATAAATGAGTTTGGGGTCTCTAAGAGTTCACTGTCACTGCTGTAGGATACTGCCTTTCTCTGCAAGCTCCATTCCTTTCTTTTGTTTGTAACTTGCACACAATCCGCTAGATGGCAGTACACCAATATAGGTTGTAAATGAAAGGTAACTACAGCACCTGATGGACTTCGTTTAATGGGAAGTGATGGTTTCATTTTAGCCTGCACATAGGACTAATTCATTTTTCCTGCTTAGAGGTAATTAAAATCAATGCTGATGGATAAAGTACCTGCTTTAATAAGTACAATAATGTACCTTTTATGTATAGACACCACGGTGGGTACTGCAGATACAAAGTGGTATTAGGGCTGTGCATAATTTCTGATCTTGGCAAATCTCATTTAATATTTGAAAAGACTGAAGTTGGAGGGTTAGTAGGTTTCTCGGCGTTATAAGTGGAGAGAAGTGAAGCCAGGAATTTTCAGTGGGCTTGATCTAAGACATGTTGGATTTGAAGCCAATGATTTGACACAGTCATGTAGTAGAATGTAAAGGAAACCTAGAATTCAGCCTTAGGATTGTGCCAGAGTTACAAATTTAAGAGACATCTCTGTAGAGCAGAGTTGAGAAATGGAACAGTAGATGGTTGTCTGTAGCAAAGTGTCTGTTAACAAACAGCTAAAGTGGAAGTGCTGTGGAACAAGGGGAGTAGGGGTATACACACTGGAGACAGGTCTGAGATTAAATTCTGGCTTCATGGTGACAGGCTGTGTGTTCATTGGCAAGATAACCTGCAATGACCATGTGAAGAAGGTACTACTTCTATTTTTTTTTTTTTTTGAGACAAGGTCTTATTTTGTAGTTCAGGCTGGCCCTGAGCTCACTATGTAGCCCAGGCAAGTGTAGAACTCAGCAATCCTCCTGCCTGTGCCTCCCAAGTGCTGGAATTATAACCCATGGCATTACTTCTACTTTAAAGATAGGAAACAGGTTTAGAGATTGTAGGGAGTAATCCAAGGTCATAATGCGGCTAGTATAGGACGGGTCCAAGATTCAAATCTGAAGAATCTGCCATAGACTTGTACTGCTAAGCATCACACAAAGGGTGCCCCCAATTATACTGGAGCTGATGTTTTCTGTTTCCTTGTAGTCGAGTTCTACACACGTACGTGTGCACGTGTGCGTGCGCGCACACACACACACTATTTCAATGAATTGATTTGAGATATTGTGGAAATTGATAGCCCACAATTTGTAGGGCATGTAGCAGACTGGCTTCAGACAGGAGCTAATGTCACAGTCTCAAGGTCAATTTTCTTAGGAAAATCTCAGATTTTTGCTCTTAAGAGCCTCAGTTGACATAAGACCTACTCATACCATTAAGGGTAATCTCTTATTGAAAATCAACAAACTGCAGATGTTAGCTATTTCTACAAAATACCTTCCCAGTGACACCTAGCTTACTGTTCGATTGAACAGTTGTGTACTGTATGTAGCCCAGCCAAATTGACAGAGAAAGCCATTGTGGCACTGCTCCACCTGTCTGAAAACACTGACAGCAGGGAGTCAGTCTATCAGTCCTTCTTATTCATCTTGGTATTCCTAGCGCCAGGCACCTAGTGGCACTCAGAAAATATTTCTCACCTATGTAAAGGCAGATTTCCACATTTGTTTTCAGCTGTAGACCTGATTGTGTTCTACCAGACATAACTTTCTTAGAGGTTTCTTGGATGCAGGGAGCAGCAGGACGGTATCAGCAGAAAGTGGGCAAACCTTTTTGGAAACCCAGCTTGGCCAACTCAGGTGTTTTCCTTTTGAGAAGACGGAGCAACTGATGGTCATTGCTAGCTGGGGCTGTGAATAAGGCTGCCGTTACCAAGAACCGAGAGGGAGCCCTTGTAAGACACAGCACACTGTGTGTTTCTAGGTGTGAGCTGGAACTCTTCAGTTCCTGTTGCTCTCTTAAGATGATGGCCAGGAGGTTTTTAAGCAGGAAAACCGACTGAGGTTAGATAAGAGTGTCTGACTGTGACCAGTGAGCACGAATAGCTACTCTGCATCCCTGTGAGACCAAACAGCCCATTCTGCGAGCACACGCGGAGATGGGGTAGTGAAAGAGAATCCAAAACATGGCTGCACAAAGAAACTATAAGAGATTACTAATTTCAATTAAAATTAAAGACTTCTGTAATCAGAATGTGGTATGTGACACTGAGAAGGTGGTGTGTGATAGAACGGGTATTACAGATCTGTAAGAGAAATTTCAGCTATTAGGTACAAGGTGCTGAGATAGCTGCCCAGACGGGAAATGATGAAGTGAGATCTTACCTGACATTATATACTAAAATAATTCTATCTTGAACAGCTGATGTAAGAAAAGCAACCTTTATAGCATTAGTATGTCATTATTACATTTCATAATGTTTTAAAAGAATAAAGACCAGATCATAAAAAGCTGACAAATACGACTATATTGTTTTAGAAAGTTTTAAAAGCCAAAAGAATATTTCAAAGACATCCTGAAAAAAGTTAAATATGAAGTTATAGACCAAAAGAAAATTTTAACACTCACAGATATTCATTACTTTTAATATCATTTTAGAATTTTTCTCCATAGAGAATTTACTTTTCTATCCTTTTTTAGCTTTATTAGGAAGTTTAAATTTTTTTGTTGCTATCATAAGTAGTATCTTTTGCAATCACATTTCCTAATGTTTTACATGTGTATACTTGAAGAAGTTTTGTGTAGATCCTTTGGGAATTATCTCTAGGGAATCATACAAGCTACAATTAAAGATAAATGTGTTTCTTCATTTTCAGTATTTCTTTATGCCTTACTACCTGAACTTGCACTGCCAATATAAGGTTGAAAAGATAGGTTGGCAGTGAGCATCCTTGCTTTCTTTCAAAATTAATAGGAATAGTTATAATATATCCTGGTAATTAAACTATCTTGGCAACATTTTGAAAGAATTATTTCAACTATATTGTGGGGATGTCCTCTCTAGACTTAATGAGACTGTACTTAACCACTGTAAACAACTAAAACAGCTGGACAAGGTACATAAAATAAATTTTCATACACTGGAAAGCAGGCAGCAAGTGATGCGATTGCTAGGAAAAGAGAAGTGAGATAAGCCCCATAATTGCCCTGATGGTTCAATAGTAACTTCAGGGAAGAGGAGGCCAAACAGAGCCTGGAGAGTTCTCTGACTGGGGAGCTTAGAGAAGGTCTGAAGAAGTCTGGTGTTTAACTGGGAGCACACAACAGATACTCTTCAGAGATCACAAAGACTACTTGTTCAACAGGTGTTTGTGTTCTGTAGTGTTCTGGAAGCCAAATTAGGATAGTTGGATGGGAATGAGAGAGAGTTTTGGCCGAGTCCAAGGAAGTACTTTCTAACAATCATGGCTGATCATGCTGAAGTGAGCTGGAATTCTTTGGAAAACACTGATTATACAGAATAGTCTCCAGTAATTACAGTCAGTACTGACAGTGTGTAACTGTTTCCTGTCCTGGCTGAAGGATTTTTTGAGTCATGGTAACAGCCTTGTCCTGGTCATAGTGCATGTTGTTGACCAGCCGCTGGGAAGTCCAGCTGTCACCTGCTTTCCGAAGGTGGGAGCTGTGTTGGCATTGCTGGCGTGCTCACGGCCTGGCTGAGTGCCAGGGGACCTTTGGGGCCATTGCATGCTCACGGGCCTCTGAGTGATGCAAACGCAAAGCTCTGCAGCTTGGGTGAAATGTTCAGATAGTGTACAGGGCTGCTGATAAACAAGGTAGGAGTTGGGGCCCTATCATATCTCTGAAACCTATTTCTGGTAGATTCTGATGCCATGTCAACTCACCTTGGAGGCTGGGGCCATTCTTCTTGACTGAGAATTGCCTTCAGCCTAATTAGTGGTGCTGAAAGAAGATCAAGGCTGTGAGACTCAGCTCTGAGTTCATCATCTATCCCTGCTACCTACCAGCTGGGCAGCTGTTGGCAAGTGATTTACCATCCCTGGGTCACTTCTTATGGTGAACACGGTAACATCCACTTTCAGTCATTTTTGGAGATTGAATAAGAACCTAGGTGATGTGTTAAGCGCTTAGTGGATATGAAGAAGGAATGTGCTTATACGGTGATGGCTGTGATCACCCACTGCTCTCAGTTGCTCATATTAACTCTCTTAGTGCTCACTGTCATTTGATAAGATGAGGAAATTGAGGCACAGTGAGGATGATTCTGCTCAGGGAGAGTCATATTCGGTAGAGACCAAATCCAGACCGAGGAAGTCTGGCCTGTGTGCTCTCGCCTATTCTGCTGTGCACCTCCTAGAAGCCAGTACTCATGTGCCTGCATGACTGTTAACATATATTTATTGGCCACTTGCTCCTGACAAGAAGCTATGTTAATGCTGCGTATTTGAGATCGTGGTCAGTGATTTGCTGCACGTATGACCATGGTCCCATATGATTATATTGTCTAGTGACATTGTAGATGTCTTTATGTAAATATGTTCTGTGATGTTTGCCCCCAAATCATCTGGTGATACATCACTACTAAGGAATGCATGACTGTATCAGTAAGGACATTTAGGACTGACGGCACAGGGACACAAAATTGAGCAGAGCAGTCTCAGGTCATAGAAAGTTTATTGTCAGGAGGAGATGATGGGAAGGTGGAAGAGACAGGAAACCAAATGTCCAGTAGGAAGGAGAATCATATGGAAATAACTGGCCAGCATTATTTTGCTAGGACTATCTCCAGGTAAATTATTGAATGGGCATTCTCATTTAAAAAGTGGCCTCTTGAGTTTGTTCTGTGAGAACTGGCTCACCAGACCTCAGCTCAAATGGCTGCTATTGGATTTTCCAACCTGCATGTGTGGGTGAGAGCCTGTGCTTTTCCCATGAGATTGCTGGTTCCATTTGGATAGACAAGCAGGTCCCTCTAGCATCGTGCAACCA
>PVIC010059751.1:0-10037 GCA_004025085.1 Thryonomys swinderianus | reverse complement strand
TCCCACACCAAGTTTCCTATAGAAATATTCCACTCTATAAAAGCTGTCCTACTTTCTAGAACTCATTTGCATCTACAGGTGTTCATGCCAAAGAGAAGATCCGGAAATTGTCTATCTGTGATCTATTGATTTCACTTATTGGTATATCCTCCAGATGTCTCCATTTGCACCTAAATGGATCGATCTTGTCATTCTTTATATGTCCTCAATATTTCAATGAGACACATAGGAGTGGTGTCAACATCATCTTCATCATCTTTTTTGTTAATCTCAGCCTTATGAAAACCGAGGCTGAATCATGTACATAAGTTAAACATAATGTGAATTCAAACTTCTAGTCCATTCATTTCTTTTACTGTTGATCCTGTAGCCATCTGAAAACATTCTCATTTTCATTTTACACTCTGATACTCACCATGGCCTCCTGGTTCTTGTTCTTCTTGAAATGTATTAGACTTGCAACAGTGCTCTGGACATTACTCTCAGCTGAGCAGAGCTGCAGGATAATTAATACGGCAATTCTATTCTTAGCTAAGGCAGGACTGCCTGCCCCATGGTGTTGGAAGTGAAATTTCCTACATTTCAAAGCCCTCTGAAACTCCATGGACTGGCTCTTGCCTTCAGGAATATCATAGGCAAGTGCAAGGGGACTAATTCTAACAAACACCCGGTCTTTTCTCCCTGCTTCTTCTAACCCTATTTCTGTTTCTTCCTTTCTCCTTCCCTTCCTTCCTGGCACTAGAGATTGAACTCAGGGCTTTCACACTGAGCTACATCATCATTGTACTTTACTTTTTATTTTGAGCCAGGGTCTCACTGAACCCCTAAATTCCTCAGGCTGTTATTCTCCATCTATGACCCTGTTAGGAGCAATTCTATATAATTTTAGGAAAACATTTCACAATTAGAAATATGAATAGGCCTAGGTTTTCTGCCTACAGGCCAGCTATGGCATGTCTGGATATAACCATGTCTTTATCTCTGGTAATGACAAAGACCCAGTGGTCCCCTGGTGCTGAGATGCTCCATGGCTGGATTGTACCATCTGAAGACATCCTAGGACTTTTACCTACATAATGCCTCATTATCCTAAGGCTATTGTTGGCATTCGCCTCACCCTTTGAGTCACCTGTTACATTTTGTTACTCTAGGTGTACTAAATAAAGGCACAACAAACTTGTTTGGGGTCCTCCATTTTTGCTGCCCAGAATGGAATTGATGGGGCCAAAGCTCAGTTTCTTCTCTAAGCCTCATTTCTATCTGTATATTAATAAATTCACCTTGTGCTGTTGGGCTCACAGGAGATGAGCACTTACCTGCTGAGGTTCTAGTTACATCCCCTTTCCCTGTTCCCTACATCACCCCTATATATCTATGATCTAGTAGAGTCTATGTTTTTTTTAAATTGAATTCTTTATTGGTACAATTTATATACATCTCAAAATCACATATAACATTGGGAAATTTGTACCAGTATATGCCACAAGTTAATTCTCATTTTTACCCATATCCCTACCCACTTAGTAGAGTCAATGTTGATTCTCTGACAACTGTAAATGTATATAACATGATATCTGATTTTCAGCTGAGAAAACTGAGGCTCAGCATGAAGTCACATGCATATATACACAATCATACAAGAGACAGAATTGTGACTACATTCAATATTTGAGCCAGAAACTGTGATAAATATCTTCTCAATTATGTCTTTCTATCCCCCCAAAGTTAACAACTCTTCCTCTCATTGTAATACCATGCTTTTCAACATTATAAAACAAAGGCCATAGAAAAAATATGGGCCAGAGAAAAAAAGTACAAGAATGACACTAGCCTCTGCTGTGTGTGACCTAGTGCAGAAAGGTGTGAAACCAAAATTATTACTGTTTATTCAACAACTGTGTATCTTCAAGTACAATTCTGCCAAAGACATGGATCTTAAAATTTTCTTAATAGACTTTGTATTTCCTTGAAGACAATCTTATGATACTATATGCATGTGTGTAACAGTTTTCTCTTTGACACTCTGCAGTAAGTGGATTGGGATCAATGACTGAGGCAGAAAGAGGATGAATAGAAGAGAATATCAAAGGCTCTATCAGCCAACCAGTATCGATTGAATACTTTTTGTGCATTTTTTCATTGTTCTAGGCACTGTAAAGACCACAAAGAGTCTGAGACAGGGTCACTCTTCTCTGGGACATTATAATGAGCTTAATTTCAAAGACTTTAATATCTGATAGAATAAAATATGCCTGCTTTTGGAAAGTAATGGAATCACAAAAACACTGAGAGTTAAAAGGGAGCTGATATTACTTGCCGCTGCATCACTCAGTGATGGATTAAAGGGTTGAGATTTTGTTATGTACCCCTTCCCACAAAGGACCCACACTGCCTCGTGAGGGTGCACCTTTACTCAGCCACGTTTTCACATTGTGGCCCCTTTTGTGTAATCTCTTCTCACAAAAGTTCCTGATGCAGAAACCAAATTTCAGATAGCTGAATAGAGACGTAGCCAAATTGGAGTCACTCTGAGAAAATAAACAAAAAATCATCGGTAACTGGAGAAAAGGGAAGGACTTACATTCTGATGCCCAAATCAGTCTGAAGTAAGAGACCTGTGGAACAAACAAAACATAGACATAGGGCCTCATAAAATGGTTTAGCAGCTTGCACAGCTTTTTCTGAGGCCTCTGCCTTCACAGGGAGTAGGAAACACCATTCTGAGAAGTCCCACCTAAAACTGACGGAAGGCGATAATGTAGCAAACTCAAGCCACACAGAATAGATTTTGGATATAAGGTCTTTCATCCTTTTTTTCCTTCTCTAAACAGAGAACATTGCATCCTTGCAGTAAATTTTGCCAACATACACAGGAGCAAGTGACCTGGAAGCTGCTCACTCCTCAGTGGGCCTCCAATCCTCCCTCCTTTTATTCCATGCTCCATAGATGCTGACTGGAACCTGTAGCACCAACAAGGTCAGGGACCACAGTCCTATTGGTGTTGGTGTTGGTGTTGGTGCCGGTGATGGTAATAGATAGAATAGCACCACTACTCCTGCTCTGCTCCCAGTGGAGTGAAAAAGGACAGGGATAGGGACCACAGCAGGGAGAGATAGGAGAGAGATGTGCCAGCAGAGTAGAAAGGAGGCTGTCAAAGGGCCACAAAGGGTTAGCTGTCCATGGCACTCTGAGCAGCCATGGGATGTCTCTGCCCCAGGGTGGTACAGTGACTGGGAGAGCAATGTAGAGACAAACAAGGCAAGGAAACATGGGTGGACCACCAAGGGACACCCAGAAAGTTGCGGGCTGAAGACTAGCCACTACCTCCACATCTGGAGGCTCAGATCAGCTCCACATACAACACTGATCCTACTGCAGACGTGGTGAGGTTACCCAGTACAGATAGGGGCTCTGATTTGGACACCACAAATCTGTGGACACTAGAGTTGTGGACACCAGGAGAATTTTAATGTTGACCGAAACCCAAAGAATGGGAAACCAAGAAAAAAGAGAGAAGCTCATAAAAAAAGTTAGGAATGGCTATTCTGTTTGAAGACAGTGAAATTCAAGTCAAGAGTGATCAAGAGACAAAGAAGGTCACTACATATCTATAGAGGGGAAAATGTATACACAAACATATATACACACCAGTTCACCCAAGTATATAAAATAAATATTAATGGACATGAAAAATGAGATGAGAAAACAACAGAATTATAAAGAGAGACAATGCATTGCTGTCAGAAATTCATCAAGAGAAAAACAAAATAAAAAACCCCAAAGAACTATCAGAATGGAACTAAACTGCAATCAAATGGATTTAGTAGATGTCTACAGTGTTCCACCTCACAAAATCAGAATAAATATCTTTCTCGGTTGTGCTTTGGATAGTCTCCAAGATAGACCACATATAGCTCATACAACATGATCAAGTAAATGTGAAGGAATTAATATTATCTTGTGCATATTATCAAGCCATAGAGCAACAAAATTGGAAATTAATGGCAAAAGAAACCACAAAAATCTACATAAACACATGGAAATTAAATAATACCCCCCTGAACAACCAATGGGTCACAAGATGAAATTAAAGCACAAATTAGGTTGTTTCTATAAATAGGTGATAATGATGATACAGCATACCAGAACTTATAGAACACAATCAAAGCACTTTAAGAAGAGAAGTTTATAGCAGTGAATTATCACACCAGGAAAAGAGTGATCTCTAAAACCTAATGTTGAACCTCAAAGTATTAGAAAAACAAAGTCAAACCCAAAGCTTGTACAAGGGAAGAAATTATAAACATCAGAGCAGAAATTAATGCAATTGAAACTAAGAAAAGAATACGAAGAATCCATGAATTGTAGAGTTGGTAATTTGAAAGAATAAATAACATTGACAAACTCTTAGCCAACTTATTAAAAAAAAGGAAAGAAAAGATTCAAATTCATTCTGCTAATGATGAAAAGGCAGAAACCACACAGATCCTGCAAAAATTCAGAAGATCATCAATATGTACTTTGGGAATTTGTACTCAAGGTAGCAAACACAGAAGAAATTCACAAATTCTCAGATACATATGAATGGCCCAAGCTGAATCAAGAAGATATAAAAACTCTAAATAATGCAATAAGAGTCAGTGAAATGACAGCTGTAATTTAAAGCCTACCAACAAAGAAAAGCTTAGGTCCTGATAGATTCACTGCTGAATTCTAAAAGAAATTTATAGAGAAGAGCTAATGCCATACTCTGCAAACTCTTTAATGGAGTTGAAAGGGAAGCAATATTCCTAAAGTCATTCCTGGAAGGAAGTACTACCCTAATACAAGGACCCAACTAAAAATGAGAACTATAGACCAATCTCCCTCATGAACATCGATGAAAAAATTCTTAGTAAACTACAGATAAACAGAATGCAGAAAAATATCAAGAAGATTATGCATTATGATCAAGTAGGATTCATCTCAGGGATGCAGGGATGGTTCAACATATGCAAATAAATAAATATATTAAATCATATCAATAGAGCCAAGAACAAAAATCATGACCATCATGCTGGACGTGGTGGCTCACGCCTGTAATCCCAGCACTCGGGAGCAGAGACAGGAGGATTGCTGAGTTCCGGGCTTGCCTGGGTACCATAGTGAGCTCAGGGCCAGCCTGAACTACAAAGCGAGACCCTGTCTCAAAAAGAAAAAAAGAAATCATGACCATCACTATAGATGCAGGAAAAAACAACTGACAAAGTTCCATACTCATTCACAAGAGGAGCCCTATATAAAAGTGCAACTGATGATCTTTATCTCAATCTGATGAAAGTCGTCTATGACAAACCAACAGCCAACATCAAGTCAAAAACCGAAACCTTTCCCTATAAAAGCAGGACAAGATAGATGTCCACTGTCACCACTGCTATTCAATATAGTTCTGGAAACATTAGCCAGAGCAATCAGGCAAAAGAAAGAAATAAGAGCAATAAAGATAGAAAAGGAAGAGGTTAAATTATTGTTATTTGTAGGTGCTATGACACTTTACATAGAAGACCCAAAAACTCCACTGAAAGAGTTCTAGATCTAATAACCAAATTCAGTTGCACAGGTTGATACACAGTCAACAGTCAAAAAGCAGTAGCATTCCCATAAACAAGTAATAAACTAACTGTGAGAGAAATTAGGGAAACTACACTTTTCACAATAGCATCAGAAAAAAATAAATAATTTTGAATCAGGCTAATGAAGGAAGGAAAAGATCTTCACTCTGAAAACTACAGTACTCTGAAAAAGGAGATGAAAGAGGATAGCAGAAAAATGAGAAAATACGCCTTGCTCTTGGGTATGAAGAGCCAACATAGTGAAAATGGCTGTACTCTTAAAATTATTATACAGATTTAATGCAATCCCAATCAAAATACCAGCGCATAAATCACAAAATAAGAGAAAACAATCCTAAATTTCATTTGGAATCACAAGAGAATCAGAATAGCAAAGACAATTCTGGGAAACAAAGGTCAGGCAGGGAGCATCACAATCTCTCACTTGAAATTATACTACAAATCTACTGTGTTAGAAACAACACAGTACTGGAAAAGAAAGCAAAAACAAAGCAAAAACTGAGGATCAATGGAACAGATTAGAAGATGTGGAAACAATCCCAAAGTCCAAACACACTTAGCCACCTTATCTTTCTCAAAAGGACCAATCACTTTAACTGGAAGAAAAGTAGCCTCTATAATAAATGGTGCTGGAAAAACGGGCTTTCCAAATACGGAAGACTAAAACTACATCTATATTCATCACAATGCACTCAACTAAAACCAAAGTGGATCAAGGATCTAAATATTAAAACAAATATTAAGTCTGCTGGAGGAGAGAATATGTAGAACTCTTGAAGACATAGGTGTAGGTAAAGACTTAATGAACAAAAGCCGGATTATGTAGGAAATATTATAAGAATCAACATCTGGAATCTCATCTTATTGAAAAGCTTTTGCACAACAAAAGAAATCACCAACAGACAACCCTCAGGGTAAAGAGACACCCCAGAATGTGGGAAAACTTTACAGCTGTTCCTCAGACAAAGAATTAATACCTACAACATGCACAGAACTAAAAAAAACACCTTGGAAATGACTACAATGTTCATCAACTAATGATTAATTATGTGGTTTTTAAAAATATAATAGAGTACTATTCACCCACAAAGAATGATAAATTTGAGGCATGGGTAAATGGATGTACCTTGAACTCATATTCAACTGAGTAATACATTGGGCACAAATGTATAAATATTGCATTGTACTTTTCGTGTGAGAAACTGAAAGTGTAAGTAGGGGCCAAAATATATAATAGATATTATGAAATAAGAAAATATTCAAGTGGGAAGGAGAATTAGGGAGGGCAAAGGGGAAAAGGAAGAAATGGAAAGAAAAAATGAGTAAAATACAGAAAAAATGGAACCAGTTTTTGTAAAGAAAAAAAAAGAGGGGGAGAAGGTTTGAAGGGAAAGAAAGGGGATGGGAAAAAAAAGAAGAATCAGGTTATATTATGTGCAAGTATAAATTCCCTATGATGAACATGATCATTATGTATATCTAAAATGTACCAATAAACTTAAATAAGAAAGAGTTCCTGAGACTATCGAGGGCAGCTACCAAATCTTCCCTTCAGGGATTCTTTCCTATCCACTTTTCCTTCAGTGTTTTTGTGTTCATGTTGCAGAGCCTGCATCATCCTTTCTCTGAGTTCTGATTTGTTAGTCGGAGTTCTCTTAACTGCATGTGATTGGCTGGAACAAGGATGGACCTCCAGGGATGGCAGAGGAAGAAGCACTGTGTATTTCTAGCTCCAGACACGGTACTTTTTAAAAGTACAAGCTAAGTTTGTGCTACTATTTCAGCAGCTGCACGATGCTGTTGATGTCTATTAAACACCTGCATCCTTGAGCATCATCACATTGTTTTCTTAGGAACAGAGGCCAAGTAAATGGCATTCCAGGATAATTTTTAAGCATTTTAACAGAGTTAATCAGGAGCTATGAGTTCTAATTATGGTTAGTATTTTGCTCTGAGTCCTCAGGGAAGTTCTTGCCTTTTTCTGTTTTTCACATTATCATTCTTGTGAAATGAGGCACATGAACTAGATGGTTTTTCATATCCCTTTTACTGAATTTCTGACTCTAGGTTATCACATTTTCTAAAGAAGCAATTGCTTTTTTTTTTTTTTTTGAGATGGGGGTCTCACTTGTAGTTCAGGCTGGCCCTGAGCTCAGTATGTAGCCCAGGCAAGCCTCAAACTCAACAATAGCCCTGCTTCTGCCTCCCAAGTGCTGGGGTTACAGTGTGAGCCACCACACCCAGCAAGCAATTGCTTTTTAAAATGTAAGTGTTCACATTTGTTCCAGTTACATTTGTCTCATTTTTTCCCCCAGTGTATTTGGCCCTGGCTTTTAACATCTTTTGAATAACATCACCACATAGAAATGCATTTGCTCTTAGGCATTACAATATTTCATTGTTAATAGGCCACACATTTAATAAATTTTTTTAGAATATTGCCTGACCCTTAATCTGTTTAGCTTGGTTTTCCAACTATACTGATTCCTTACTACCAACACCCTCAATTTTATTGGCTTTAACTTATAGAGCTTTAAATTGCTTTGGCATTCTCCAGAATCTACCCTTTGCTACTTTTTAGAAATCAGATTTAAAATGAAGTCCTTGTTTTGATCCTTACGTTATTTGTACTTTGGTTTTCTCACATAGGAGAAGTCATTTGATATTTAACCTTCTATGTTTGAGTTGTTTATTTAACATTATGTTCTGAAGATCCAATCATTTTCTGATGAATGTTTCAGATTTTTCTTCTCTGTAGCAGAGTAATACGCCACTGTGCATTTATAACACATTTTAGAAACTGGGATCTGGGTGAAGGACAGAGGGAGAGTAGAGAGAAAAAGTGATATGATTACTATACACAGATATAGTAATATACAAGCAAGCAAACATAATTTAAAATTAAAATCAAATTATGCCTTTAATCTCTATATAGCTCTTTTCATTTATTGCAATGTATCACATCTACAGATACTCTCAGAGGTGGTGAACATTTCGTCATGTAGGTTTGGGCTGCTCAGGGCTCAAGCTTTTATTTGTGAAGAATTCCTTCACTTCATATGCTGCTGGGGGACTTCCGCACTGCCCTCCCTCAGTGGGAAGCATGGGCCAGAGCCCTCTCCTTGCTCTGCGAGCTGGCAGCATGGTGGAGGCCTATAAACAACTGCACCAGTTAGGCACTTCTCTTCAGGGCTCTGACTTTGGAAGAAGTGAAAGGGACCTGAAGGCGTATTTAGGGTATGTTTACAGAGTCTGTCGTGGAGGCAACTTCGGTGCTCTCCAGCTTGAGGGTGTCTCACCAGCCGTTTCCTCCATAAGTGCTACATTTCCTACCTACAGACCTTCAGTAGTCACCTAGGTTTTGCCATTTTCCAATCTCCATCTTCATTTTTTAGTTTTATGAACTTCTTTATATTTCCAGCAACTTCCTCCTGTAATTAAGATAGCTGTAGATTATAACTGCTGTTTTCAGCAAAGAATTTCAGGAATAACTGCACTATAGTTCATCATCATTACCAAGACACCGACGCACACAGAAGTCTGTTCCTGAAAAGAATTAAAGGTGCAACACACTGCATATGCTGCAGTCCTTCTTCTTTATGCACAAGGAGCGTATTCCGAGGGCCCCAGTGGTTCCTGAGCTCAGGGATAGTACCAAGTCTAAGATATGCTCTATTTTCCCCCTACACATAGGTCTATGCTCAAGTTTAATACACCAACTGGGTACAAAAGACTAACAAAAATAACAAGTAATCAAGTAGAAAAATTACAATCATATGCTTTAAAAAGTTATATGAATGTGGACTATTTCAAAATATCTCACTAGCTGGTGTAGGCCTAGTCATGCCACCATCTTGGGAGGCTGAGGCGGGGGATGCAAATGCAAGTCCTGCCTAGACAACTTAGCCGGTCTCTGTCTTAAACTAGGCAATAACAAGGATTGGGGATGTAGCACAGCGAGACGCTCTGGGGTCAGTTCCTAGTCCTATGGAAAAAGACACAAAAAGCACAAAAAACTTACTGCGGTGTCTTCCTCCTTCTTCCCCTTGTTATGATGTGAGTATACAAGGTCTTTAGGATGTGGTCCTTAGTCGAGTGTTGTGATCTATATATATCTAGATGTCCTCCAAGTGCCTCAGCTTTGGAAGGCGACTGAATCATGCAGGTGCTGTAACTGCTTTGCTGTTAGGAGCTGGAGTCTTATCTGAAGAGGTGGCTCACCGGGGACATGACCTGGATGGCTTTATCTCCCTCCTCAGCTCCTTCCGTCTTTCCCTGTTTCCTGCCCACCTGAAGTGGATGGATTTTCTCCTTGCCCCGCTTCTGCCTGGGGCCAGCTGATCATAAAAAGACTGCAACTGTGATCTATTGATTTCACTTATTAGTATATCCTCCAGATGTCTCCATTTGCACCTAAATGGATC
>PVIC010059750.1:0-10028 GCA_004025085.1 Thryonomys swinderianus | reverse complement strand
AGACACTTCTCAGAGGCAGAAGTCAAAGCAGCTAAGAAACATATGAAGAAATTTTCAACATCACTGGTCATTTGAGAGATGTACATGAAAACAACACTGAGATTTCATTTCACTCCACAAAGAATGGCTGCTATCACAAAATGATCCAACAATAAATGCTGGAGTGGCTGTGGGGAGAAAGGAACCCTTCTCCACTGTTGGTGGGATTGAAGACTTGTGCAACCATTGTGGAGATCCGTGTGGAGATTTCTCAGAAAACTAGGACTAGGGGTCCCATTTGACCCTGCTATCCCCCTGCTGGGAATATACCCAAAAGAATTTTAAAAACTCACATTGGAAAGACAGATGTACACCCTTGTTCATAGCAGCTCAGTTTGTGATGGCTCAATCTTGGAAAGAACCCAAATGCCCATCAACTGGAGAGTGGATAAAGAAGTTGTGGGGTTTTTTTTTTTTATAAAATGGAGTATTATTCTGCCATAAAGGATGACAAGATCGATCCATTTAGGTGCAAATGGAGACACCTGGAGGATATACTAATAAGTGAAATCAATAGATCACAGACAATTTCCAGATCTTCTTTTTGGCATGAACACCTGTAGATGCAAATGAGCTATAGAAAGTAGGACAGCTTTTATAGAGTGGAAAATTTCTATAGGAAACTTGGTGTGGGAATGTAATGAGGGGAAGGAATAAATATGATACAGAAAGAAAATAAAAGAGCTTGTAGAAAGGGGGTGAGGAGGTGTGAGTGGGTAGGGATATGAATAAAAGTGAGAATTAACTTGTGTCATATACTGGTACAAATTCCCCAATGTTATACATGATTTTGAGATGTATATAAATTGTACCAATAATGAATTCAATTAAATTTTTAAAAAAAAAAACCCTACACACACACACACACGCACACATATGACTAAGTATTTCTCTCCTCTGGCTTTCTCTCACCGTCTTTCTCTACTTCCTCAGGTACACAGGGAATTCCCCCACGATAATGGAAGTGAGACTAACAGAGAGAAACAAATGATTTGTATTCAGAGGTGGAATTTCTGTGAGGTAATTAGATCATGAGATGCTACTGATGAGTTTCCAGGTGAATGTGCTATTAGGAGTGGGGCTCTGGTCAGAAGATGCTGCTTACCAGTGCTGGGACTTGAAGGGTCTCCTGGACCCTGATTCATCCTCCCTGTCTCTGTTGCCTGGCTGTCACAGATTGTGTGGTTTTCTTCTACCACATCTGCTACCACATGGCTCTCTCTTGAACCCAGCCAACTATGGACTACACCATGAGCCAAAATAAACCTCTCCTCCTTTACATTGTGAATGTATTTTGTCCTAGCAGCTGGAATATGATTAATAATTGGCCATATGGATATCTTGAAAGAATTTGATAAAGAACATGAAGTGGCCCACAAATAGAAAAAGGAGAAGAACTTAGAGCAGAAAGGAGCAGAAGCAAGTGATCATATCAGGCAGATTGCTGGGGTGTGGGTAACTGCAATAGCACTTCATAATATTCCCTAAATGATTATGTCAATTGATTTAGAAAAGCATCTGACAACATTCATTACTCATGTCTGATGAAAATGCTCTGCAAACTAGGAAGACAAAGAAACATCTTCAACTTGGTAAGGGATAATCTAAAGATTCACACATTTTGTTTTCCATTTTTTTGTTCTGTGCTAAGTACAAGTCACATCTTACAGGTAAATAAATTTATTTTAAAGATGTTAGAAGACTTCATCTCAAAGTAGTTGGTACAAATGGGAATCAGGGGCTCTCATATATGTCCACTGCCTAGTAAGTTGAACAACGGACTGCATAAAATTGTTAGGAAGCTAAATTAGTTTTAGAAAACAATTACCAATGAATAAATGACATATAAAGACTATAACTATGCCTAGTGAGTAAACAAAATGTATTTTTTCTGTTGTTGATAAAAAAAGTACCAAAGCAAGAAGAAGACAACATAATTATGAACCAAACTATAAATCCCATCAAAATAATGCAGGGGTCATTTAAAGTACAGGAAGATGTATTTCTTAGATATAGTAAGTCAGATTGGTATGAGTATCTCATTATAGAATAATTAGAAGTTTAAAACAGAACCTATTAGCATATATATTAATTCATATATACAATGTTCAAATTTATTGTACACCAAAATGTACTCATTTTTCTTATGAGCTATAGCACCTTATAAAGTATTTCCTGGATCTCATCTTCCTAATGAAGTTGATTAAAGACCAGCACTACCCCAGAGATCAGTTAAGACTGTTAGCTCTGAAGACAACAGGACTAGGATTCAAATCCCAGGGAAGCTGTTTACTAGTTTGGAAGCCACTTTATCTTTCCTAATGTGGGATTAAAACCACTACCAATTTCACAGGGCTGTTGGGATGATAAATTAAATATTTTACATAAAAGTGCTTATAAAGTACTTGGAATAGAGTAAGAATTTAACAAATGTGGGCTGTCATGGTTTTGAGAAAATGTATTGCATCATGCTGATAATGATAAGAAACCAGAAACATGATCAGGAATACATTATTTCTCACAGTCACTGTTACTTTGATTCAGTAACTCTCTATCTTGTTTTTTAACAAATGAGATAGAGATGATAGAACTCTTCAAATTTATAGAAGTAATATATAAATTATATATATATTATATATATTATATGTATGCTGGCACTAATGATAACAAATGAAATAGTAGTATTGATCAAGAACAAGATGTAACCAAAGTCTGGACTTTCTTAGTCATCTTAAAATTTTATAGCTTAGCATTATATTCTATTACCTTAAAATGTGGTCTTTATAAAATCTATGCAGAATACTTGAATTTTTAATGAGGAATTCAAGCCCATCAAATCATAGTCCAACTTTGAAAAAATATTACTTTTATTATACAAATTCTTTAACATATTTCCCAAGAGCAGGACAAATTGGTGCTTCAGTTTTATTTTTCAATTGTTATTTGAATGTCAACATATATTATTATCATAATAAAGATTTGGTGGACAAAATCTTCAAAACAGGATATCCCTGTTCTTGATATACCTTAATTGCTCTTTGCATTAGACAAAGTTAATTTTGCAGATTCTTCTTTTAGTATAGTATAATTTTTGGAAAAGAACATTTTCTACTGCATTTTGAAAAATGAAATCATTTTGTGAACCAGACATCAAAAAGCTAAAATAGAAATTGAGGGGCACTTTCTCCAAAGGGAGGAATTTTACCTTCAGGCTTAGACTATGTGGAAACTTGATGTACGCACTTATGTCAGCCTCTTCATTTTAGCACTTAAAAAGATTTTTCTGGCACACAGTACACTTTCAACAGACTATGCTGAATTAATGACAAAGTTGAAAAATATGAAGACACTATTAAGGGCATACAAATTTATTCCTAGCTGAACTAGAACTCCATCAAGAAGCTTTGACATAGGCTTTGAAAATGAATATAATTTACATCACAGATTTTTAAGGTAATATAACCCTGTTCAATTTAGACTCTAATATACCTTGTGAAACCACATAGAATGGTTTAAAAAGTCAATTTTGCCTTCTGTAGTAGTTGGAACCTTCTACATGTCATCAAGTTTAGAAGTTATATTTCCTTCTGTCAGGTTCATAGCCAACCTTCCAAGAGTGATGCAAAGTACTCTGTCTTGTCAGGCCAAGTATTCTCACTTTAGAAGTATATATGCAAAATCTCTTTCCTATAGATTTACAGATAACTGACTTCAGAAAAGCACTAACAGTGTGTTTGTGTGTGTGTGTGTGTGTGTGTGTGCGTGTGTGTGTGTGTGTGTGTGTGCATTAGCACTAGACTCTCTCTCACACAAGCTCTTACAGAGGTTTGTCTTATGTGGATTTCCCTTCTATCCATATCCCTGTCTCAGGACCACCTTCACAGGGTCTAGCTTTTCAAAGGTCAGCTGCAGGTTCACAGAAGCCTCTCTGTCACACACTTTAAACTCCTTTTCTTTCTCTCTCTAGGGGGAGCGTTCACTCCCTTGTTCCACTTGGTTTGCAAATTCAAACATCACCATGGCTGGACTTGTGCACTGTCTGTTCCAGTTCCAGAGAAGACATCTGCTCTAATAATCTAAGCAGGTCTCGATGTGGGCCTCCCCAAACTGCTGACCATGTTTCCCATGTGACAAGCAAACTGTTAAGATCAAGATGTACTTTCCCCTGAGCAGCCCCAGCTCTTCTCCACACTGAGAAAAGGGTGATTGTTCTGCTAGCTAAAATGTATTCTGTAACCTAGAGGCAACAAAGATAGTCGACATTTGTCTTAAATGGTTCCCTACTCTTCAAAAAGACCAGGTGCATTTTGTTGGATGAGGTCTTATTTTTCTACCAAGAAAAACCTGAACAAAAAAAGAAATGTATAATATTTTCTAATCCATTCAATTTTCAATTCATTTCCAACCAGAAACACCCTGACACAGAATATATTGAACCATCCAGAATTACAGTGGAACTTGAAGGTAGTGGTTCATCATGACTAAAGAATGACAACATGAGACTTAAGTTGGATCCATTAGATTAGATAACAAAAGGTTATAAAATTAGACAACCAAAGACTTTAGTCTAGCAAAGGAATTTGAATATTAGCATTTGGTCAAAAGCTAGAGCTGACTCCATTTTAAGAGAGATAATACCAGTCAGAAAACCCTGATTTTTAGATTCAAGGTCTAGAAAAATGTTCTCTGACTTATCAATGTATCCACCCACTCAAAATACTCTTAGCTCAGGTCAATGACAAAAGTCGTGGAAGGGAAGGTTCTATCTACCCAGTCATCCTCTATCCCATGTCATATACCTGCTCAGTATGCAGGCCTCTAGAAAAAGGCCAAAATCAATATTAGACATGGCTTGCAAATCAATTAACCTCTGACTTACTTTCACAGAAAAATCTTAGTGTCATTGTAAAAGAGCACAAAAACAACCCCATTCCACAAAACTGGTACAGGGATCAAGTAAAGGGAAATTCCTCTTTCTCTCTCCCAATTATTTTCACAGTAAAAAGAAAAAGAAAGTTTAAAAGAAACACAAAAGCTCAGTTAGAACGTAAATGCATTTTATCTGCTTAAATGCAAGTCAAACCTCTGTTTGTAATTCTTGTTTGTTTGTTTGGAGTTACTGTCACATTAAAACTCACAACTTCCCTAAAGCCATTTATAGAGTACAACACTCTCCCTAGGGGTATTTGCTTCAAGCAATTACAGACGTTTTGATATGATATGCTTTTAGTTTGTACAATGTGTTTCATGCAAATCACATTTCTAAAAGCTGTGCAGAGCTAAATAATTCAGTTAGAGAATTCAATAATACATAGAGGGAATGGAAAGAAGAAATTAGGAGATGCTGGCTAGACAGAGCATAGAAAACCTAGGGTTGTTAATAAAAGAATTAACTCTGGTGCAGCAAAAGTTAACAGTGATCAAAGCAATTGCTGGAGAATATGCAAAGTGCATGAAGATGTGAGATATTATCATAAATGTAATATTCCTTATCTGGGTAACAACAGGCCAAAGTAAGTTAAGACAAAACACCATGAACATCAAAGTAAGAGGGAAGATTTCAGAAATAGAAATGAAGGAGTCGGTAGGATTTATAAGGACCTAACAGAAATGTCTTTGTCCACCTTTCTGAATGTTGGATGTTGTAAAGTACTTTCAAGTAATAAATATTGCCTTCCCAAGATGAAAATATGTGGTGGCAGCAACAATTCCTGAAATGGACTGAAGTATAGTCATAATTCATGGAAAAGTAAATTTGGGCTCAGAAATTAGCCTATGATTCTAATTCCACAGTGAACTGGTGTTTATCTCCAAAAAAGGGATTTAACCTTGTGTTTTGTATTTTCTTATTTGCATAATGCAAAAAAAGAAAAGAGCAGAAATGAAAAGAGAAGCAATTTATAGTATGAAATAATCAATAGCAAATACTACTTGTTAGCTGTTCTTATGTTGTCCTGTCATTCACCCTTTTGGGGCTGGATATTCTCTGCTCACTTCAGGTTTGCCCTTGATGCAGAAGTTTACAGACCTCAACATTATTCCGGGAACTATAATTACACTTCTCACTTCTATACTGAACAAAAGAGATACAGTTTCCTCACACTGTAATGTGCAAGAAAGACTAAAAATGCAAAGAAACAAAAAATCCAATGTGGAATTTCACAAATATTAAAAAGAAACAAAAGCTAATACAGGGCTGGGGATTTAGTTCAGTGGTTCTGGTGTCTGCCTGGCAAGCAGAGGTCCTCCTTCAACCCCCTGTGCCACATACCACAATGCCCAGCATGGTGGCTCACACCGTAATTCCAGCACTCAGGAAGCAGAGGCAGGAGGAGTGCTGTGAGTTCGAGGCTCACATGGGCTACATAGTGAGTTGAGGGTCAGCCTGAACTACAAAGAGAAACCCTGTTTAGAAAAAGGCTAATACAAAAAAATAGAGGTTGACTTTTTGCTCGCATTTTTGAGATGACACTGAAATGGAAACAAGAATAATGACTAACAGACCAGGTGGACAGCGAAGTGGAGCTGAAACTATGTGGAGGCCTGAATGGAAAGACCTATAGAAGACAGATGGGGAGGGGAGAGGAATGTGTAAGAGACAATGGGGTTTGTCAGGCTTACACCGTGTTCTGAATATTCATTTGTACCATATTGTATTTCATGCTGAATAATAACTCTTTATAGGTAGAACTCTCCAAAGGACTGAGGGAGAAGGTGCGTCTTCCCATCTGTAAATTCATCCTACTAATAACAGATCCTAACACGTGGAGTGTTGCACATGTTCCATAACGTGTCTTTAAAAGAAGGAACATGAGCCCAAGGTGTAAGGTATTTGGAAGGATAAATTGTTAACTGTTGAGGGAAATAGAAAAATTGGGTCAAAACCTGATTTTCAATTACATATTTCATTCATTATTTTATGAACTTAGCAGGTAACATAAAAACGCTACGGGTACAGAGAAGAACCATAAAAAGTCCATACCCTCCCTGGCCTCAAAATATAGTGAGGAAAAGAAAAAGTGAACGGACAGTTCATGAAAAGTATTTAACTGTATGGTGACAGGTTTAAAACTCATCAACAAAACTGTCCTGGAGATAATCAGTATTTACTTGTTAAGACTTTCAAGGCCAATGATTAGATTTGCATAATGTTGAGAGGTCTGCTAAATAAAAGGAACAAAATTTCAAATTACTGTATCTGCTCCCTAAATATTGTGAGGACATCTAGGAAAAATCTAAAACATATTAACAATTTGGTGTGTTATAAAATTATATTTTCTTACTAATAGAAAATATTTTAGGCTATCATGAAAATACTTTAGGGTATCATGAAAGGTATCATCATAGACAGAATATAGGTTGATTTTGAAACAGGTAAAAGACTGGTAGGAAAATAAAGGGCAATAAAAAGATGGAGGATATATTTTAAGATGGTAAATAATTTAACAGTTTGTGTATATTCAAGGAGGAATAATACCCTAATTCTTAATTATAGGTGACAAAGTGGAGGGGTTTTTTTTTTCTTCTTTTTTGCCATACCAGGGATCAAAATCAGGACCCTGCACTCCCAGTGCAGGTTCAGCACCCTGAGCTATATCCCCAAGCCCAAATGGAGATTTTAATAGGTCAAAAGTGATTGGTCAAAGGCCACAAGGTTAGCAAGTAACAAATTAAAATGTCACAAAATCCAATTCTACTTCCACATGGTTGCCCAGGGACTTCTGACATATTACTCTGTTCAGACAGAATCCTAAGTAGGAATCACCAAATGAATTTTTCCAATCATATATCCAAACAGTGCTAGTATCTAAACATTATTAAAGAAATTTTTGCTACTCTGCCTTTCATTAAGTAGTTCTTTCATGAAGTACAGAGAAAGCAAATGCTTTAGATTAAATTATGCCCTCCAACAGATCAAATGTTGGAATTCTATCACCCAATGGGACTCTATTGGGGACAGAGCTCATGATACAGGTAATATTGGTTAAATGAAGGTAAAGTAATTGTGTCCTAGTCTTATGGGACACCTTACGATAAAAGCAAGAAACATCAGAGATCTCTGTCTCTCTACACACTCACAGGAAGAAAGCTATGCGAGAAGGGAGATAGCACAGAGAGGTCTACCAAGAATTAACCCTGCCACCCTGGTCTTGAACTCCTACCCTCCATAAATGTGGGGAAACACATTTCTGTGGTTTAAGCCAGTCTGCTTTTTTTTTTTTGGAGGGGTTGGGGGGATACCTGGAATGGAACTCAAGCCCCTGTGCATCCAAGGTTAGTGTGGGACCACTTGAGCTAAATCCCCAGCTGCCCATTTTTGATATGGCAGTCAAAGTAGATGAACAGAGTCTGTTAGTGGTACTCCTGGTGTTTAGTTTGAGTATAATTTAAAATGCAAGTCACCTAGGGCCTTGTATGATTCACCACAAAGTCGTGAATCCTTGCACACATTAGCACCCTGGAGAGTGGGCCAAACCGTGGAGCAATGCTATAGAAAATTGCAAGATAGGTAGGTGGGATTCTGAACCCCTAGTTTTCTGTTGTGCTTCGTCTTAGGTTTCTTCCTCTGTGTGTTAGTCTGAGCTGACATGAAAACTTCTTTTCCCTCACTCAGGCTCTGAAGTTTCAAAAAAAAATTCAACAGAAAGATTTGTAAGTGCATTCTGGTGACAAAGAAGATGAAGACAAGGAGTGAACTGGGCGAGGTCATGGGCCCAACAGGTAGTGAATGACTTCCCGCCTGTCTGGTACTGTATCTGGTGTCAGCACAGATTTCTGGCTCTGGGCTGGAACTGTTCTGCAGTGTCTGTCACTCATGATAGTGACAGTGTCCATCTTTTCATTTGATTCTGAATGATAATCCAATCAGAGTGGTCTCAGGAAAACCTAAGTACCCATGCTTTCCATCTGAGTCCCTCTGAAAATGGTCAGAGAACATGGATGTGTATCTAAGCAGAAAGGAGGCAGGTAAAAAACATTCACTCTGTTGAACTTGCTACATCCTTCCTTTTCCAAATGTGGAACCTATGGCCAGAAATTTCATGTGGTTCTTCTAGGATCACAAAGGTACATGAAGACATTGCACCTATGCACATATGTCTTACAGGAAGGGAATCTCAATGTGGAAAAAGAAGAATGATTTAAAATTAGAATATCAGAAAAATTCCTTAATGAAGCTCAACAGACAAAAATCTACTCAGGGCTTTCTGTATAACCCACAAATTGCTTAATGCAAGGGAAAGTATGACCAAATAGGCGATTTAGTCCAAGCCCAGTTATAAAGCTCACTGAATGACAGGAATAATCATCCTAGGTGTTATGCGGATATACACTCAGACTTTCCTTCCCTACCCCATTCTCCTCATACCCTCTCAGGGGTTGTGTTATATGCGATCCAAATTGACTGTTTGTTCTTGCAAATCTCATTTCATAACAATTTATGGATAAGGTTGGCCTCGATTTAAAGTGCATAGCCTCTATACTTCCTGTATCTTCCAGTTCTCCCCAAAATAGCAATCACATTCTTCTGGTGGGATTTGTTTACTTGTAAACTCCTCTTGCTTCTTGTCCATTTTCAATTTTGGCCAGTACACATGCAGAACCCCTTATTACTTCTTGTGAGCTGAAACACTGGGAGTGAATTTAGTGCTCAGCCAGCCATGAATCCCCCTGGGTAGAGAAGGAAAAAACCTGCTTACACAAAAACTGTCTGTCTGCCTTTAGCCTCTGGTGATAATTCCTATACTTTTTCTTCAAAGAAAGAATGGGGAGGTAGAAGGAAGGAAACCAATGGCCTTCTGCTTTTAAAAATTATACTAAGACTTTAGCATTATAAACTTTTGTTTGTCCAGCTTCATGGGGAAAATCTGACCTTCAAGACCCCCAAGCCTCCACCTTATGTGGACTCTAAACTCAAGCACTGTGTGATTCACTCCAGGGGAGCTTAGGTTGGAGGGATGTAATTTAGTGTTCCCCAGCAGGAAAGAAAC
>PVIC010059749.1:0-10038 GCA_004025085.1 Thryonomys swinderianus | reverse complement strand
TGGGATTGCAGACTTGTGCAACCATTGTGGAGATCTGTGTGGAGATTTCTCAGAAAACTAGGACTAGGGGTCCCATTTGACCCTGCTATACCCCTGCTAGGAATATACCCAAAAGAACTTAAAAACTCACATTGGAAAGACAGATGTACACCCTTGTTCATAGCAGCTCAGTTCGTGATAGCTCAATCTTGGAAACAACTCAAATGTCCATCAACTGGAGAGTGGATAAAGAAGATGTGGTTTTTTTACAAAATGAGTATTACTCTGCCATAAAGAATGACAAGATTGATCCATTTAGGTGCAAATGGAGACATCTGGAGGATATACTAATAAGTGAAATCAATAGATCACAGATAGACAATTTCCAGATCTTCTCTTTGGCATGAACACCTGTAGATGCAAATGAGTTCTAGAAAGTAAGGCAGCTTTTATAGAGTTGAATATTTCTATAGGAAACTTGGTGTGGGAATGTGATGAGGGGAAGGAATAAATATGTTACAGAAAGAAAATAAAGGAGCATGTATAAAGGGGGAAGGAGGGGGGAGTGGGTAGGGATATGGGTAAAAATGAGAATTAACTTGTGGCATATACTGGTACAAATTTCCCAATGTTATATGTAATTTTGAGATGTATATAAATTGTACCAACAAAGAATTCAATTAAAATAAATTGAATTCTTTATTGGTACATTTTACATACAGCTCACAATCACACTCAACACTGGGGAATTTGTACCAGTATGTGACACAAATAAATTCTCATTTTTACCCATATCCCTACCCAACCACAATCCCTCAGCCCCTATATATGTGTTACTTCTTTTTCTTTCCAAATCATATTTATTCTTTCCTCTCATTACTTTTCCCTACCACATTCCCTTTGAATATTCCATGTTTCACAAAATATATCATACATTCTAGAACTCATTTATATCTATGGGTTCTCATACTCTGATGAGATCTTTTTGAGTGCTTGTGGCCTTTTCTGTTCTTGTTAACAATTCAAGCTACCCCAAAATAGCCTGTTTTGCATCCTTAGTTTGATTTTTCTTTTTTTTTTTTTTAGACATGAACTCCCTTTCCTTAGTAACTGGCTCATCTGCCAAAATTCTATTAAACTTTTATTTCTCACAGATTGCTGCTTTTTTTCCAGACAGCGAGTTTCTTCTTGATCAGTACTCTGTAGTCTTCCTTCCATGTCCATCTTTGGCCAGGATATTAGTCCTTTCTTCAGAACGCAACTGCCTGGAAGGGGTTAGCCGCGTGAGGCAAGCCAGGGAGCAACAATTCCAGGGAGTGACGAGGACATAGAAAATGTGATAATTAATGGCACATCTAAAAGACTCTGTGGACACTATTTGCATTTCATCAAATGCTCCCAATTTCTAAAAGAAGACAGAAATTTTAGTCTAAAGGTTAGCAACTAATTGAAAACCATAACAATGAAAGAATATACATTGCTGGGGTAACTCTGCCAAGTAACATAGACCTGAGAGGCAAATTTGGTTCTTTGCTGCCCAGTTTAGGATTTCTACTATAATTTCTGTAAAGATTTCCCCAAGGGGGGTCAGAGTTGATCGTGTAAATAATCCTCCCAACGTCCCCTGCGTAGCCCTGGAGAAAAGACCATTGGAGGCCTGACCACGGCAGAATCATGTCCTCATGTCCGTTCAGCTCTGTCTGACCAACTGTTCCCCTTGGCTCCAAGAATCATTGTCCAGCTGACTGCTGGCAGGAGGGTAGGTCCCCCAAAGTGCAGGATGCAGGACATTCGCAGAGTCCCTCTGTCCTGGGGATGAGTCTGTCTGCACGGAGCAGTGTATCATGCCACAAGCTGGAGTGCCGCCTGCAGCTGCTCTCGGTGTCAGCCTAAGGCATCTGTCATGCAGTCTGTGGACATCAATACTACTGTTATCTTAGGCTCTGGGATTTTATTTTCCTCAAAACTTTATTTACTTCATTGAACAATATTGGATTTTCTTCTGGCGGACTTGGGTTGTGAGTCTAAATCATCAGCAGGTGCCTTAAATTGTTCTCTTGCTGATTGCTTGCTTCTATTTCTGGCATCGTTTTTATCTCTTAAAGTACCGCTTTGGACTTTCAATTTCAGCAGTCAGACCTGTGCTGCTCTTGGCTGCAGAAGTTGAAGCCAGTCTCTGAGGCATGGCTTCCTCTCTCCTTCCTCGTGTCTAATGGGTCAGGCCAGCATGGGCAGCAGTTTGCACAGTTCGTTTCATAGAAAATCTCCAAACGATGCCAGGGAACTTTGTAGGGTGAGGAGAGAAAGGAAGAGAATGGGAGAATTTTAATCACTACTTCCAAAGAAAGTACGGTAAGAAAGTGAGTACCACTCAGTATTTTTCTGTACCCTGATTTTTTCCCTCCTCTTTCATACAGTAATTATTTCCCCTGCTCTTTCTTTCACTGTCCTTGAGATGGACCATTACTACACAGCTGTGGGTCACAAACGCAATGCCATTGAATCACAGAGGCTCTCTTGCATTCCAATTTAAGGTTATCAAGGCTGTAGAAGTCCGTAAGGCTATGGACGATCTCAGGTCTAGAGTGTTGCTTATATTAAGATTGACTGTTTTTCATTACTACCATTGCTATTCCCATTGTCATTTTTTGAAAAAACTTTGTTACTATCTGGCCCAACTTTAAAATTTCAGAAGTAAGATATGATGCCTGGCTCACGGACCTCTGTGTCCCCAGAAGAAGTAAATGTATGTTTGTCTCACCTGAACCCACGGCCCTCACACCCCCCCCCCTTACTCTTGCACAATCTTTAATTTTACATAGTCCATCAGCACTCAGGACTTGTCTGACAAACACTGTGTCACAGTTACGCATAGCAATTGTTCTGCTTTCCAAACGGGCTGTTTTGCTTTCTGAATTCAATACTCACTTTCTCTCCTAGTCAGCTTTTCTCTTCCGTGCAGCGGTTGTTCCCTCCTCCTTCCTCAGCAAAGGTACAAAGTGCAGAGTAGATTTTGTTCACTGGTCAGTGGCTTAATGTGGAGTGAGTGACACTGGACAGTGCTTATTTTGTACACTGAGAGTGTGACAAAATTTTTTTTGTGTGACAGGGTCTCGCTTTGTAGTTCAGGCTGGCCCTGAGCTCACTATGTAGCCCAGGCAAGCCTCGAACTCAGCAACCCTCCTGCTTCTGCTTCCTGAGTGCTGGGATGACAGGCATGAGCCACCACGCCCAGCTAAAATTCTTGAATTCTGTTTCTAGCATTTCTATCAAATCCTTTTCTCTAAGAACATAGACTCTCTGATAATGATCATGATTCTTTGATCAACTTTGAAAATTAAATAATAATAAATATCTGTTGAATGTCCTGTATCTGTTTACTGAGGCTGCTTTAAAATGAAAACAAACTGAACATAGACAACAGAAAATAACTGTCTCATAATTCTATAGGTTAGAAGTTCAAGTGAAGATGTTCACAGGGTTGGCTGCTTTGGAGAACAAGGTGAGACATGTTATCTGCCTCTCTTTTCAGCCCATAGTTACCTGTCTTATTTCTGCATCTCATCACTTTATCTTCTCTCTATATGTGTTTGTCACTTTGTCCAAATTTTATGTTTTTCTAAGGACTTCGATCATATTTGCTCTGGATACATTATTGCGGCATCCTTTAAAGATGATAGGCTCCATAAAGGCTCTGTCTCCAAATAAAATCATACCTGAAATTTAACTGCCAGTATACTTGTCATATAATTAAATATTAAACTTTAAGGAATACCCATTTTTACTCTAGTTAAGTAGAGAAAACTAAAATTCACTAAAGACAGTATATGATACAAATAGTTATACAATTAGGATTAAAACTGCATAGAAATCACATTTATGTTACAGCAATAACAATGTGGACTGGAATAGTCAAAAGGATCAGAGACAAAGCAATAAGAGAACTGACTTTCATTTTTGTGCAAATGGACACTCCCTGAGGACACACTAATTAGTGAAATAAATAGGTCACAGATATGTAAATACTGTATCTTTTCTCTGTATGAGAACCTGTAGATATAAATGAGTTCTAGAGTGTGTAATATATTTTGTGAAATAGGAAATATTCAAAGGGACTGTGGTAGGGGAAAGTAATGAGGGGAAAGAGTAAGTATGATTTGAAAAGAAAAAGAAAGCACATATATATAGGGGGTAGGAGATTCTAGGGTAGGTCGGGATATGGATAAAAATGAGAATTAACTCATGTCATATACTGGTACAAATTCCCCACTCTTGAGTGTGATTGTGAGCTGCATATCAAATGTACCAATAAAAATTCAATTAAAATTTTTTAAAAAGAAGAGAACTGACTTTAATAAAAATATAACTTCAATAAGCATGACAAATTTTAAAAAGCACTTAAAGTAGGGGGAATGGCATGGGCATGAATGAATAAAACTAAATATTCCTGGCTTGCCTGGGCACCATAGTGAGCTCAGGGCCAGCCTGAACTACAAAGCATGCCCCTGTCTCAAAAAGCAGAAAGCAAAAAAAAAACAACTAAATATTCCTGTTGGATTGAACAGGCATTGTGGCTCAGGGAGAGGGAAAGCAGAGATTTAAATCACAGACAAAATGAAGGTAAAACTGAGTGTGAGCAGTTTTGAGATTTAAAATCTTGTGAGGTCGGTTACTCTCTGTTACAATATGAAATAGAAGTATTTGAGCAAGAAGTAGAATGAAATTATGTTATAAACCAGAACGCATCACAGTCTTTCACACATTCTTAGAATCACAAAGTTTAGAAGGTGAATTTCCTGGTTTTCTATTTAGGAAGTAGGCCTTTCCCAGTGTATATTCTGGCCTGTGACTTGCTTTGACCAATAGGATATTTGTAGTTAACAAAGTAGTCTTTTGATGTTCTAACAGATGAGACTGCATGAAGGAAATCTGTGAGCAACAGGGCCACTCTTCGTAGCCCTCCCGGGACTCCCCCCAAGCAAGCAAGATCTGCCTAGTGTGGTCCAGTTGGGAAATGTCTACTCTTTAATTCATAAATTTATGAGCAAGCAAAACTACTTCGTATTTAAATGAATAATGTTTGTTTGTTTGTTTTTGGGGTAGGGTTTCTGTGGGACAAAATAGTACAGTCGTCTGGTTGAGCATGTGGGAGCCTGTGGAAGGCGTGGAGGTGCGAAGCTGCTCTAGGCAAGAAGGGTGAGGAAATTCATCCGAGTAAGAGCTCAGGCTAGAGTGCTGCTAACTGAGTTATATGATACTGGGATCAGGACATGCATTTTAAGTGAAGACTTACACTGTAAATTTTAAAAAGAAAGACAATAATTAAGGAATTCCTTGATTTTCCAGTAAATAGTATTCCAGATAAGCCTGTGTTCTTTAAAAAATATTCTTGGTATTTTTATGGCCCAGGTGAGTGTATTCTTTAAGTCATATTTTTATTCATTTTTAAAAACTATATCTAGCTGTGGTTCTAAAAGAAGAAAATTAAAATATAATCTATAAAGTCTACAAACATAAATACCAAAGAGAGGAAATTAGCTTTTTCTTACATTACAAACTTGCCTGAGATCACTTTGGTCATTCAATAAGATTTCCTAATAATTTAGTTCCATGGCACATCAATGATAAAGACAGATTAAATGTGTCTCTCTCAAGCTCCTGGGTTTTTGCCAAATTTTCAGTGTTTTCTTACACCCATCTTATATTCTATTAAAATTGATTTAAAAGATGTGTTATCCCTGGAGTGGAGGTCTTAGAAACAGGTGTAGAGAGCATAAACTCACATAGAAACAGTGATCATATGACTAAATAACTCAATAATAATTATAAATTGAGATTTTTACAAAGAACAAGAAATGAAGACAAATTTTTGAATATTTGAATAAGTCATGATCATGGGTTTATGCTTCTTAGCTTCATTCTGTACTTAGCATCTTATGCTTCATACGTTTTGAGTAACATTGTGATCATAGGTTTATTTTCTTAAGAACAGGAAAATGATAATGTTAGGTGGATTACAAATGTCACTAATTGTTAATCAGACAATATGTGTTATTAGGGCTATGAGAGCAAATGTATTTAATACAACTTTCTTTCATCAGATTTCCTTAGAAAATTATATTTTGCTAAGTGCTCTTTTTAGTCAAACTATATAATAAAATAGATTCAATTTTAGGTATAAATTAATGAATAAGAAAGTACAAACAAAGTATCTTCTTTCTCTCCCTTTAATTCTTGGGTTCTTATAACTTGCCAAAGAGCTGAACATCCATTTTCCTTTGTTAAGCAGATGTGTTACTTAGAGACACGGAAGAGGCTTCAGGATCCCGATGCTTCGGAGACTGGCTGTGACTAGGACTCAGATTTGCATCTCCTTCCAGGAACCTGCTGAGCAGCCTTCTATTCTGTCCGTTTACACTGCAGATGCTTTCTGTGGATGAAGTAAGCTAGAATTAAAGATCTTCTGCTTTCAATATTTTCTGCTTGTTTGATGATACATCTTTTTTGTTACAAATGAGGATTTTTACACGGAATGAACTAATTTCCATGACAAGACAAGGACATTTGTACAGCTTGTTCCCAAAGACAAGAGATGATTCAGTCAGCAAATTACACACAAAAAAGCTGAAGCAATGTTTATTTTTATGATATGCAAAATTACCTATGGAACAGGATGCTTACTAGACATTTAGATTTTTTTTTTACCCTTGGAAATAAAATCAAATGTCATTAAAATTCCTAAACCTAATTTTACCAGCTTTCTCATTTAATCCACACAAGTATCAAACTTAAAAAAAAGTTAATTCAGCAAAAGTTAAGATTATTTTGTTTTTTATATTGGTGAATTTTATTTAACTGAACATGTTTCCAGTCTCTGCGCATGCTACCTGACATAAATTCCCTTGCACTCCCAGAACCAGGTGCAGTGTGCTTAAATATGTAAGACCTGCAAGTGTATCCATTTGCACATAAATGAATCAGTCTTGTCATTCTTTATGGCAGAATAGTACTCCCTTTTATAGAAAAACCACATCTTCTCTATCCACTCTCCAGTTGATGGGCATTTGGTTCGTTTCCAAGACTGAGCTATCACAAACTGAGCTGTTATGAACAAGGGTGTACATCTGTCTTTCCAGTGTGATTTTTAAAAATTCTTTTGGGTATATTCCTAGCAGGGTCAAAAGGGACCCCTAGTCCTAGTTTTCTGAGAAATCTCCACACAGATGTCCACAATGGTTGCACAAGTCTGCAATCCCATCAATAGTGGAGAAGGGTTCCTTTCTCCCCACAGCATCGCCAGCATTTATTGTTGGTTGATTTTGTAATAGCAGCCATTCTTTGTGGAGTGAGATGAAATCTCAGTGTTGTTTTCATTTGCATCTCTCAAATGACCAGTGATATTGAACATTTCTTCATATGCTTCTTAGCTGCTTTGACTTCTGCCTCTGAGAAATGTCTATTCATTTCAGATGCCCATTTTTGAATTGGGTCTCTAAACTTGAGAGGCGGATTTGTTTAAGTTCTTTATATATTGTAGATAATAGCCCTTTGTCTATAAACTGCTAGTAAAATTTTTTCCCATGTTGTGGGTTGTCTTTTTGCGGTGCCAGTGACTTCTTTTGCTGTGCAAAACTTTTCAGTAGGATGAGATCCCATTTGTTGATAAAGTCTTGGCCTAAGCCAATGTCTCCAAGAGTTTTACCTAATCTGTTTTCCAGCAGGCTTATTGTTTCTGTTTTAATGTTTAAGTCTCATATCCATTGTGAGTTTAGTTTTGATGGATACACCTGGAGGACACGCTAATGAGTGAAATCAATAGATCACAGATAGGCAAATGCCAGATCTTCTCATTGATATGAGGACCTATAGATGCAAATGAGCTCTAGAATGACAGTCTTTGTAGAATGGGAAATTTTCAAGTGAAATTTGGTCTGGAGATGCAATGAGGGGAATATGATTCTGCAAGAAAATAAAAGAGCATGTATATAGGGGGTGGGGAGGTGTGGGTGGGTAAGGATATGGTTAAAAATGAGAATTGATTGTGTCATATATTGGTACAAATTCCCCAATGTTACATGTGATTGCGAGATGTATATAAATTGTACCAATAAAGAATTCAATTAAAAAATATGCAAGACCTGGACAAACCACTAGAGGTAGAGCCCAGTTACTTTGGTTTTCCTTCACCTTAGTTTGGAGAAATCTGTTCCTTAGTATGCATTTATTCAGGGATGAACATAAAATATACAGAAGCTTCACCCCAAAATCTAATTTAACAATTAAATGACCATTATTTTCAAGATTAAATAATGTATCACTTTTTCTAAAATGAAATACAATATATATGACACTTCCTAGTACATCAGAAACAATGAGTTTTCAAAATATTATTTCTGTTATGTTTGAAGTTCCTGCAGAATAGACAAAGAAAAAAGGAGAGGTAAAGTTTGTGAAATGTACCTTTTGCATATATGGTTAAATAAAATGTCTATCCCTAGAATTTTATAAAACATTTATCCCTGGGTGTAAACTGTTTGCACTTGAAGTTTTAGTAGAATAGTCTTTCTCAGGATGAGGTTGAGATTTCATTTCAGAAGAAATGAAAGTTCTTATACCTGTAGAATAAAAACTGATTATGACACAGACCCAGGAAGCAGTATTGAAGATGTACAAGAAGGAAAAGGTTTGAATCCGGAAGTGGATGACTGGTCCACTGATGAGAAAGAACAGCAGTGAGGAATCCACAAGTCTTTAACCCAGATGATACGTAGATAGGGTTCACTGGGGGAGGGGACACTACTTAAGACAAGGGAAGGACCAGGGAGGAGACCAAGACTTCACATAATGGATTGTCATCTCCAATAATTGCACAGTGATTTTGCAAAAATGTATGACCTGTAATGCTGAAAATTGTCAAAATAGTGGAGGACAGGAATTCATTTATACTAGATTAAAGAACAAGAGGTGGTAAGAAGGTGGAGGCAGAAAGTAAAACCCCCCCTAGAGAAAGTGAGACTTTGAGAGACAGATGATAGAGTTACAGACAAACTTTGCCTACTCATTTATGTATTTAAATACATATTGAATAACTTCACTTTTTTCTGATCTTTTTCTAGTTATTTTTTCCATTAATTATATATAATTTTCCAGTATTTGTCATCCATTTAAATATTCTTTGTTTTTGCTTTATGCAATTTCAACATTGGCAAACAAGAGTATATAACAAAGTTTTAACAATTAATTTCTATAAATTATGCTTTCCGTGCTTGATAATGCAAATCCACTTGTATTGACATAGGAGACAGACACTTGTTTTGAAACCTCATGGCATGTGTTATTGTAGCACTTGCAAACTAGTTTTATACTAGCCCCTGTAACAGGATGGAGGAAATGAGAGAAGACATGATACCAACTGATAGAGTTGTGCTAATATCATTTATTTCACTATTTCACTGAAATTTACTTTTCAGATTTTAGTATAGTTAAGATTCTTTTTGTATGTGATATCACACACACACACACACACACACACACACACAGAGGTAGGTGCACAACTATAAGTTATTTTGAGATATATCCCAGTGAGACTGTAATACTTTGACACACTAGTCTTTTTCCAGATAGTTTTATATTTTTCCTTAAACTCTAAATAATGTAAGCATTAATATCATCATCCAAATCTATATTGTTACTCACCCAAATTTCTGCCTCAGTCCATTGGTATTTGATCCCCGTCTTCTTGATGCAAAAAATCTACCCACATATTTAATCTAAAATGGCTTTCTCTGCTCTGTAACCAGCATTCGTTCTTTAGTACCTGCTGCCCAGCGTCTGAAATCTCTGTCAAGCCAGTTAACCTAATTCTCCGCACAGGCCTGAGAACACAGCACCACGTCCTCCTTTCCCTGGAGCCGCGTGGGCGCTCACAGCGGAGTCACGCGGGCTCCCTGGGACACATCCAGACCCAACAGCTCCCTCATGGGGCGTACCAAAGGCTAACACGTAGTGCGCTTCATTTCTGCCGATCTTTAGCCAGAAACTCAGTAATAAAATATTTTT
>PVIC010059748.1:0-10033 GCA_004025085.1 Thryonomys swinderianus | reverse complement strand
TTTTTTTTTTTTTTGCTTTTTGAGACAGGGTCTCGCTTTGTAGTTCAGGCTGGCCCTGAGCTCACTATGGTGCCCAGGCAAGCTGCCGCGAACTCAGCAATCCTCCTGTCTCTGCCTCCCGAGTGCTGGGATGACAGGCGTGAGCCACCACGTCCGGCATTGTGGTATGCGGTGTTGATTGTTGGTGGGCGTGTCTCCAAGCCCAGCATTATATATGGTAACCAGGGATCGAACTCAGGACCTTGTGCTTGCGAGGCAGGCTCCGGAACCACTGAGCTAACCCTCCGGCCCAACTCCTTTTTTCTTATTAATATTTGCTTTAGTGGCTCTCCAAATTCTATGTGATACATGGTTGTTTGTGTTAAAAGTATTGACTTAGAATGTCAACATAATGTATTCCTAAATGTATAATAAACTCAATTTATTTAAAAAATTATTGGTTTAGGGCCAGGGATTTAGTTCAGTGGTGCTACACCTGCCTAGAGGTACAAGGTCCTGAGTTTGATCCCCACTACCACAAAAAAAAGGTACTGATTTGAAAAAAACTTGGAAGTATTCGACCACTTGTCTATATTCCCAGCCCCCTGTATTGATTTTTTCCCCCCTGGTACTGGGGAATCGAACACGGGCCCTTGTGCATCCAAGGTAGGTGCAGTACCACTTGAGCTAAATCCCTAGCCTTTTTATTGATTTTTTTTTAGACTAACTTAAAAACACCACACACAAAAACAAATGGTCCACAAGACATTTTCTTGCTCTCCTGAAGGTTTTATTACATATCTAAAATAACTCCTTTTTTTGGAGACAGGGTCTCATTATGACCCAGCCTGGCCTTGAACTTGCAATTCTCCTTACTCTGCCTCCCAAGTGCTGGAATTCCAAGCAAGGTGGCAGTGTTTTACATTTTTTTTTGTTTTTTTGTTTTGCTTTTGAGACAGGGTCTCGCTTTGTAGTTCAGGCTGGCCCTGAGCTCACTATGGAGCCCAGGCAAGCCGCCGTGAACTCAGCAATCCTCCTGTCTCTGCCTCCCAAGTGCTGGAATCACAGGCGTGAGCCACCACGTCTGGCATTGTGGTATGTGGTGCTGATTGTTGGTGGGCGTGTCTCCACGCCCAGCATTATGTGTAGTTACCTGGGATCGAACTCAGGACCTTGCGCTTGCGAGACAGGCACCGGAACCACTGAGCTAACCCTCTGGCCTAGTGTTTTACATTTTTACAGTTCTCTTTCTTAGAGATATTTTACTCAAAGTTCTGTCTGTCACAGTACTGTACTGTTTGTTCATTACACAGCTCCAGAGAAACTCCAGGGATAACCACTGGGAATTCAAGACCAACCTGAACTACATACCAAGACCCAGCCTCAAACAAATGAACAAAAACAAAAGAGACAAAAGGAACCAGTTCTGGCCTAGTGGCCCAGATTCATAAACATCAATGTCACAAATGCTTAGTGTGTATGAAATAAACTGAACCAATTTCAAAATAGTGTAACAAGCTCAACTCCCAAAGCAATTTCAAAGAAGGTGTTCTACCAAGAATACCTGGCACAGAGGGCAGGTCTTACCTAAAACCCATTGCCTCAGAAGCTCAGCACTGAGATACTTGTTGACATATCAGTTTCAGTCTATTAAGAGCCAAATCCAAAAGACTGGGTAAGGGCAGACCTGAGATGATGTGGCTGTCCCTTTGTGTTTGTGACAGGGCCACTCATGCTAGGAAGGAGATGTCATCTTGACTCTCAGAGGATTAAGGAAGGAAGAAAGGAAAAGAAGAAGAAAGAGAGAGAAAGGTAAGTAGACATGGTGGCACATGCCTGTAATTCCAGTCTGGGAGGCTGAGATAGGAAAATCACAATTCAGAAAGACTCTGTCTCAATAAATCAATAAAAAGCCCAGGGATTTAGCTCAAGTGGTACTACACTACCTTGGAAGCACAAGGGCCCGAGTTTGATTCCCCAGTATGGCCCCCCCCAAAAAAATCAATATTAAGGGCTGGGAATATAGACAAGTGTAGAATCCCTCCAGGTTTGATCTCTTATACCAGAAAAATAAGGCAGGGGGCGCAAGCTAGGCACCACGCACATACCCATAGCCCCAGCTACTCAGGAGGCCAAAGGAGTTGGAGGCCATCCTGAGCAACGCAAACCCGACTGCAAAAACCAAAAGCAAAGCACAGCTTTTGCTGCCTCCCTTGCCATGTGTGTCTGTCTCATCAAAACCATTTTTCAAAAAGGGAAATATGGTGGAGGGGTGAGTAATGAGGGGGAAAGAAAAGTGATGGTAATAAAGAAAGGGAAACAAAGCTTATGTATTTAGGGGACAGGGAGTTGTGGGGGAGCAGGGGAATGGGAAAAAATGAATTAAATCGTGGCATATACTGGTACAAATTCTCAATATTGAGTGTGGTCATGATTTTTAAATCTTTATTAGTACATACAATGTACTAATAAAGATTAAAAAAAAAAGATAGGGAATAAATGAAACGACATAGAAACTATTTAACTGGGAAGAGACCAAACTAGGGAGAGGGCTTCTGAGCTGCAGCAGGAAAAGCAAGATGACACACACAGTTGCCATGTTTCCGTCACTGAGCAACGGCCCAAGGGGCACAAACCCTACCTCCAGAATCGCACAGAGTCCTGTGACCACCACACTCTTAGCTGGCTGCCCATTATGGGCACAGACAAGGCCACATGTGTGTGGCCTTCATGCAGCATAGACAGGTGTGGCATCAGGTGAGTTGGCCCCAGGGACCACACTTGCCCCTGCCGCAGTCACTGCCTAGTGTCTTGGCAATGGACACAGCACTCTGCCCATCCAGTTATGGACTGATGAACATCTGCCTTCTTCCTACGTAGGGTCCGTGAGTAACGCTGCTGTGAAACCTGGCACAGGTTTTCTGCAGCTCATGCCTTGGAGCGGGACAGCAGGCCACGCGGTCATTCCAAGCCTAACTTGCTGAGTAGCTGCAGGCAATCTTCCAAAGCTGGCTCTGGCCTCTCCATCCTCACCTTCACCCACACTGTGTGCCCTTCATGACCGCAGCCCTTGGTGGGTACAAGTAGCTCCCAGTGCAGCTGTGACCCCATGTCTCTAGTAGCTATCAAGGGCAAGCATCTTTTCATGTACCACCTGGGCACTGTGTGTCTTTGGAGAAATGTCTGTTCAGACCCTCTGTGTTCCCCGCTCCTATCCTGGTTACCGGGAATTGAACCCAGGGTCTTCACACCAAGCTACATCCCCAGCCCATTTCAGTTTTTGAGATACAGTTTCTGTTATGGCTTGTGTCTAGATGTTTCCCCAAAGGCTCATAGGTGAGGACTGTTCAGAGATGGCTGGATCTAGAGTATGTGTTGCTGGAAATGATTCATGGTACAATGCTAGGATCAACGGTACTAGGATGTAGGGTGTGAGTGCTGCCTGCCCTAAGCAGCCTGGGTAAGATAAGAAGCACAAAGATGCTATGAAAGTCCTTTGCTTGTTTTGTTGCCTTCTGCCCACGATGAACTGTTTCTCCTCTGCTATGCCCATCCTCCTGAAACTTCTACAAACTGTGAGTTAAACAAAATTTTTTTCCTTTAAGTTTAGGTGTCAGATATTTTGTTTCAGCAACAAGAAAACTAAGACGGTCTCAGTAAATTGCCCAAGTGGTACTCAAACTTGTAATCTTCCCATTTCAGCCTCCCTCAGTGCTAGAATACAGGAGTATGCTACCAAGTTCAAGTTCAAGCTGTTCGTCCTTTTTTTTTTTTTTTTTTTGAGACAGGGTCTCGCTTTGTAGCTCAGGCTGGTCCTGAGCTCACTATGTAGTCCAGGCAAGCCTCAAACTTAGCAATCCTCCTGCCTCTGCCTCCTGAGTGCTGGGATTACAGGCATGAGCCACCACACCTGGCCCTTTGTCCATTTTTAAAATGGACTGTCTGCCTTGTTATTTATTGTCAAGTTATGGGCCACTTATACATTCTGGACACATACATCATCTGGCTTCCATCTGGCCTGGTTTGAGGCAGGATATGCAGTGACCCAGGCTAGAAAGGAGTTGCTATCTCTGTCACAGGGGCTGTGACAGTGTGACAGTCCCTATCTTCTGGAGATGCCCAGTCCTGGCTCAAGTTACCTAGATGCCGGGGCAGCAGTGCAAGGGGGGCAAGCGATAGAAGGGGACGTGACTTTCCCAGAAGCCCCGCGTGAACAAGGGGCCAGTGCTCATGGCAGGCAGCTGCTGGGCATCCAGCCTGTAGGTGCTCAACACCTGTCTTTCTCCCCATAAGGCATCAATGGTGGTGGTGGTGGCGGGGAACAGTCACAGCTTGCTCCCCAGCACTAGACCAAGTCCAGAGGCCTGGCCACCAGAAGCTGAGGCTGTGACAGCCCAGTCCTCAGGAAAAACTCAGCTGCAAGGGTAACCGGCTAAACTGCAAGTAAAGTGACTTTTAGGAAAAAATTGTGCAGTGCTGGGAATTTAGCTCAACAGCAGTGCCTGCCTGGCAAGCCCTAGATCCCCCAGTTCGATCCGATACAAAAAAAAAAAAACAAGAATAAATATGCAAAATTTAAAGTATGTGGTTACCTGTAGTTTCTTGGTTTCTGTAATTAACACAGTGTGTGATAAAATCATACATACCGCACACTTACAGTATATGTAAGAGTTTAAAATACAAGTACTTCCTTCAGCTATGAAATCCATGCAAGATCTGCACATTCCTCATTCCCCACAGACAACCTGGCATTAGTGTCCAGGGACAGGCTCAGCTTGGACCAGAGCAGTGCTGCAACCATCAGGCCCAGGAGACTCTGAAGGCGACAGAGGGAGGGATGGCTTCTCCACAGGAGAGGCGTCTAAACCTGCCCTGCGGGGGGAGGGGGTGCTGATCACTGGTGCCTCTCAGGGCTGCTTGTGTCCAAGGAGGAGAAGCACTGCCCATGAGCTCCTCTCCCTCACAGCACATGTGCCTACCACATGGGTGGCACATGCCAGTGTCACGGATGTACCAAGAGGCCACCCAGAAGCGGCCACCAGGCCCATACCTGATAGATGGCTTCGTCACATGCATTCTGGAGGCCCAGGTTCACCATGGTGTTCTGCAGTGTGCGGCCCATGTAGAACTCCAGGGAAAGGTAGTAGATGCGCTGCGGAGGAGAGAAAGCCTCAGACTTCACGTCTACCCACCCAGAGGCAGAGGGAGACCAGCAGCCTCAGGTGGGCCAACGATGAGCACAGCCTGGCCTCGAACGACGAGTATTTCCAAATTAACTGTGATGTGTGGATGTGGAGTTCCAGCACCTGGAGGCTGATTCAGCTCTTGGGAAACACTGAGCCTGGCTGGAACCTGCTGCCCAAGAAAGCGCTGAGTTAAGGGCTTGAACGCGGTAACTCCTTGCTCCTACATAGTAACCCTGTACCCCAGAGGACACATTCGAGACCCCTCAAGGCTGTCGAGAATCACAGGGATACCAAATCCCAGAGTGCAGGTCCCAGATGAAGGGTGGCAATTATCCCAAAATCCAAAAACTTTTGAATCCGAAGCGCTTCTGGTTTGAGGAGAGGGGACACTCAAACTGCGTATGATGGAAAATAAAATGGACTCAGTTTGGTGTCTGTAGCTGGGCTGTATTGGGGAGAGGTACCTGAGGGACTGCTCTACAGATACAGGAGCAGCTGCCAGGATAAAGCAGGCAGGCAGTTTTTTTTTTTCTTTTTGAGACAGGGTTTCGCTTTGTAGTTCAGGCTGGCCCTAAGCTCGCTATGGTGCCCAGGCAAGCCGCTGCGAACTCAGCAATCCTCCTGTCCCTGCCTCCCGAGTGCTGGGACGACAGGCGTGAGCCACCACGTCCGGCATTGTGGTATGCGGTGTTGATTGTTGGTGGGCGTGTCTCCACGCCTAGCATTATATGTGGTTACCAGGGATCGAACTCAGGACCTTGCGCTTGCGAGGCAGGCGCCAGAACCACTGAGCTAACCCTCCGGCCCAGGCAGGCAGTTTTATACACTCTGAGTGGGGACTCATCAGAGGCAGGAGGGTGCCGTGTAACTTTCTAACTGGTGGGTTCATGTGTAACAGAACGGTGACATAAAGGGGTTGTGGCAAGACGTGGGGTATTACGGGGAAGGAGAAGGCCACTCTTTGGCGGGAACTCCATACTGGCTTTGTTCTGTACCAGCCAGTCCTATCAGTATATATATGCTTTTCATAGATTTATAAATGACAAAACTCAAACTAAAAGTCACAGTAAGAAATTAACAACATGAGAAAAATATTGTTATTTAATGATGAATACCAATATGCTCTAATGAGGGTTCCGTGAATGTGGCCTCTCACTAGATCTTAATGTCCTGTAATCTCAGCAACCTCAGCATACCTTATGAAGTTAGGAGCTTTATCTTTTCACCTAAAACTGCCATTTCGCAGCCTTCCACGCTCATGCTGAGTAAAGCATTATGGGACCACAACTGTGTACTGTGACCAGTGGCCTGGTGACTAGGATGCCCTGAGCGACAGCAGCCCAGATGCACTGGGCAAATGATGTGCTCAAATCCCAGGCAAAACTTGCTCAGCATGACTTTGTTACAGAATTCTGAACAGCAAGCCATATAAAACCTATATCGCTCACTGAGCATACAAACCACAGGTAACTAAGTAACAGAGCACAGGGCTGAAGGGTTAGCTCAGTGGTTCCAGTGCCTGTCTCACAAGCGCAAGTTCCTGAGTTCGATCCCGGTAACCACATACAATGCTGGGCATGGAGACTCACACCCACCAACAATCAATACCACAGTGCCAGGCATGGTGGCTCATGCCTGTAATCCCAGCACTTGGGAGGCAGAGACAGGAGGACTGCTGAGTTCCAGGCTTGCCTGGGCTCCATAGTGAGCTCAGGGCCAGCCTGAACTACAAAGTGAGACCCTGTCTCAAAAACAAAACAAAACAAAACAAAGCAAAACAAAACAAAACACCACTGCCTTTGCAGGATGCAAGATTATCCATCCTGGTCTCGTCCATCCAGGCCGTGGAGTTTGAACAGCGTTTGGATTGGAATGGAGACCCAGGGACGTGGCCTCCCATGGGGATCTGGCAGGCATGTTTTCTACCAGGTTGCTGGGTGCCTGCCCAGGATTAGAGCACAGGCCTTGTGCCCAGTCCATCTTGCAATTAAACACAGTGCAACTGTGGGACCATTGAGGATCTTGATACTCAGGGCAGGAGACAAATCTCTTTGTACCCCATGACTTTACTTTTTCACAACCCATTGCTTCCTGCCTTCCACCAGGTTTCCTATGGGATGTCTGGCAATAGCAAATCTACTCCTTGTCATTGGGAGGCCAGAGCCCACCCAGCCTGACTCAGCAGCCTGGGCCATGGCCACTGTTATTAATAATGAATGAGATAAAATGTACCAATAAAGAACTCAATTTTAAAAAATAATGAATGAGGTACTGGTCATCAATAAACAGAGCTACTTTCTTTGCAAACTATGTTGCAGGCTAAGAAAAACCACTCTGTTCCACCCCAAATTACAAACTATTCCTATCACCAAGGTCCCTGTATATTGATGTCCATGTTTTCATCTCATTCTTTACCGTGCTCTAAGGCCACACTCTGGAAAGGAAGGAAAACCAGCTGTGACCTGCAGCAGTTACCCTGCTCATGTCTGACAAGGTCACAGGCTTCTGGTGGTTCTCTCTCAATGAGGCTTCACTATGTTGCTAAGGTAGGCTTTGAACACCTGGGCTTTAGTGATCCTCCTGCCTCAGCTTCCTGAGTAGCTGGAACTAAATGGGTGCCACCAAGTCCAGCTTCTGTCATGAATTTCTAAATTACTTGGAGTCTCGCTCTTTAATGAAAAAAAAAAAAAGACTTAGGAAGTTCTGTTTTCTTCTTTTCATCTTCCATGACACCATCAATGCATCTTACCAGAGGGATGGCGGGTGAAGCCAGGGTGACCCCCAAGAACACCACGCTGACTGCACATCTAGGGCTGTAACACCACACAGGGCTGGGTGGGGTCGACCCAGACTATGAGGACAGCCATGGTTTTTGGAAGTGAACATTATGTTCTCGTGGGTAAAGGACACCAAGGTTCTAATTAATTTTCAAACAGTGCAAAGATACATTTGAAAGCCAGAAGGACCCAACAATTACGCTCAGTATCTAACTTTCAGGGAGTCTCAGTGAAGGGCACAGGGGACCTGCTTCTTGCAGGCCATGTAAAATAATGTTCTAGGGAACCCTGTAAAACTGAGCTTGAGTGCAGGGGTGGAGCCTGTGCACCACATACTCAGGGCCTTGGTTTCCATCCCTAGCATCAAAAAATTATTTAAGGGGCCAGAGATTTAGCTCAGTGGTTCCAGTGCCTTCCTAGCGATCGCAAGGTCCCAAGTTCGATCCCTGGTAACCACATACCACAATGCCGAGCGTGGTGGCTCACGGCTGTAATCCCAGCACTTGGGAGACAAAGGCAGAGGGTTGCTGTGAGTTCGAGGCTTGCCTGGGCTACATAGTGAGCTCAGGGCCAGCCTGAACTACAGTGAGACCCAGTCTCAAAAAAAAAAAAAAAAAGAAGGCTGAAATCCAGAGGTGAGGGAGTGACATTTTCTAAGAGACTGACAACGCTGCATATCAGAGTTCTCCAGAAACCACTCCAGCTCTCTGCACTTGGAGGAAGGGGTTTGTTCTAAGGAGCTGATGCAGGGGACTGGCAGGGTGAGACATTTCTATAAGGCCTGCACCAGCCGGAGGGCACAGATGGAGTAGCTCTCCCCGCCAGCTTCCCAAACCTCTAGATTGTCTGGGAACTGGGAAGCCAAGCCAATAGCAGAGATCCATGATTCACGACAGGTGCAGGCTGTGAAGCTCCCCACCCAAGTGTCTTAAGGGCCTGTGGTCAGGGAGGCTGGAGGGTGGGGCTGCAGTGCGGTGTGGGGGGGTGCTCCCAGGCCCTCCCCATGGCTCCTCACAAGGCTCCCTTCCATCTGGCTGCTCCTGCTTCACAGCATCACACTCCAGGACCTGATGGGTAAGTTCCTGAGAGATCCTCACTACCCTCAAACCCAAGGTATCTAGGTGGGCGGCCTTGAGGGACTGAACCGTTAGCCTCTAGACTCTGAGGCTGACTCCACTGCACAGTGTCAACATCCAGGTTGCCTGCCTAGTCCCAACAATGAGCTGGTGCAAGAGCCCAGACTCAGAGGCCCCTGCACTAATGCATGATGCCCAGGGTACACCTGTGTGTCCACATCTCCTGCAGCACTGTCTACAGCAGCCAGACACAGAAACAGCCACATGTAGTCCCTGGAAGTACTAGGTACACAGTGGAATATTATGCAGCCACAAAAGGTTAAGACTGAAATGGTACTGCAGCTCAGGAGTCAAAACTTCACCTAGCACAAGCAAACCCCCAGGAAGAGCCAAGGAATGTAGCTCAGCAACACAGCACCTGCCTGGCAAGCACAAAGTCCTGAGTTCAATCCCCAGTACCGCAGAAAATAAAAATAAAACAAAGAGAAGAAGAAGAAAAAAGGAGAAAGAAGAAGGAGAAGAAAAAGGTTAATGTCCTGTGACAGTATGGCTGGAACTGGAGAACACTACACTACATGAAATAAACCAGGTATCAAAAGGCAAAAGCCACAGTCTCACTCAGACGAGGAAGCTCAATAGTCTTTCTCATAACAAGTCAGAGTAGGACAGTGTTGCCAGAACCCGGGGGCATTGACAGGAATGAACCAGGGAAAAAGGCTAGTCAGCAGTACCGAGTTACAGCCAGACCAGAGGGGTGGTTTCCGGTGTTCTGCATAGGAGAGGAGGACTGAGAAGGACTTCGGAGCAAGGGACTCTCAATGTCTTCATTACCAGGAAATGAAAACATTCCGAGAGACACATCTAAATACCTTGATTTGACCACTACACAACGTGTATACTTGGGCTGGGGATTTAGCTAAGTGGTTCCAGCTCTGCCTCACAAGAGCAAACTCTCAAGGAAGAAAAGAAAGAAAGAAAGGAAGGAAGGGAGGGAGGGAGGGAGGGAGGGAGGGAG
>PVIC010059747.1:0-10044 GCA_004025085.1 Thryonomys swinderianus | reverse complement strand
CGGATCGAACTCAGGACTTTGCACTTGCCAGGCAGGCGCCGGAACCATTGAGCTAACCCTCCGGCCCTAATTTTTTATTTTTTGAGAGAGGGTCTTGCTTTGTACTTCAGACTGGCCCTGAGCTTACTATAGAGACCAGGCAAGCCTCGAACTCAACAATCCTCCTTGCCTCTGCCTCCCAAGTGCTGGGATTACAGGCATTGTGATGTGTGGTAAAGATTGCTGGTGGGTGTGAGTCACCATGCCCAGTATTGTTGTATGGGATTACCCGGGATAAACCAGGAAGGTTGGGCTTGCTAGGCAGGCTCCAACCACTGAGCTAAATCTCTAGCCCCTGGGCTTGAACTTTTGATCCTCCAGCCTTCTCCTCCCAGAGATTACCGTAAAGCATGAGCCAGTATGCCTAGGCCTTTTTCTTAGGTTAAAAATAGGCTGGTTGTAGATCCATGGTACTGTGCTTACATGGCAGGCCCAAAGAGGGATCACGTGGTTATTCTCATCTTCCCTCTCAAACAAAGGAAGCCCAGATGCTAAGTAGCAGGCCCCCTTCAGGACCACCGTAGCTGACTGTGCACAGCCAATCCATCTTCTCTCCCCATGTTTGAGAACATGGCTACCTGAATGGGATCAAGGCCCGCCTCTAGCATTGAGCCCACCTCACCCCTGCCCTCACCCAGGGTTGATTTCAGACTGATGCCTCACAGCGCTGTATCGGATGGCAATGGTGCACGCTTTGGAGAGAGAACGAGCTGCTTCTCCCACGAGGTAGGACCTCACGAACACCATGGTCCCATACGTCAGCTTGTTACTCACAGGTTTCACATATGTGCCATCAGGCCGCACCTGAAAGAATGTGGCACTGGTGTTTCTGCTGGGAGTCAAGTGGCAGTCCAGCCATTCTCCAGCATCAGCATGACCCACCAACTTCTGACATGCTGCACCTGAGTCCCTACTCAGACCCACCAAGTCAGAGACTCTGGGGCAAAGCCTGGAGATCTGGTACTCACTGACCCCTACAGGGAGTACAAGCTTGAGAATCCAGGTTGAGCAGGGTCATGTCATCCATTCTGACAACTGCTTCTGATTTTACTATGGCAATAAAATTAGTCCCAGAAGTAAAAACACAGTCACCTAAAAGCATACATTGCTCCAACCCCATGGTTAGTTCAACTACTGTAGCCCCTACGCTGGGCATCCTGTCCCCATTCTCTATCTAAATATACCTGGGCATACTTCATCAGCATGTTCTCTCTGGGAATACGATAATTGTCCATCTTCAGGTAGCCATTATCCATCTCTTCATAACCAAATTTGGGACCAATGTCTCCCACAGTAATACCTACCACAGATGACAGTAAAGACATGAGATATTTATGCTCTTCAATTCCTGACCTTCCCCAGTCCTATTTAGTTTAGTACCTTTCAATTTCTGCAGAGGAAATGCTCAGTTTAATTTTTACCTTACCAGATGACAACCCCTACCTGGCAAGGGATTGTGGGTCCCCATTTCACGAATAGGTACAACAAAGGCATGTAATCCATAGCACTTCCCCTGAGTAATGAGCTGGGCAAGAACAACTGCATGATTTGAAGTTTTTCCAACTGCAACATCAAAGACAACAGGATAAAGAAATGAGCAGGTGATTTTACATCTTCAATGGGGAGAAAGAGGAGAAAGGACCAAAGTGTTTTTAGAGCATGAGTGTGCCGGGAAGGGCTTTTGTGACAGTCTACTCTAGCTCCTAGAAAAAAGTCACTTAAGTACAGAGTTATTAAAATTACTGAATTTTGGCCAAACTATTTAGATAGCTATAGTATTTGTTTCAGCATTTTCATAAAGCAAAATTTGGGACAGGATTCTAATGGTTTAGTTCTTCAGTCAACTAGCAATATTTCATGTACCCAACAGCTACATGTGACTAGTGTCTACCACATAATAAAGCAAAAATAGAAAATATTTCCATCATTGCAGCAAGTTCTACAGGACAGGGTGGCGTTTTGGTTAGTATATTCAAAATTATTCATTTATTTTTTACATGTCATTTTTTTCTCATCAAAATGTCATATTGCATAATAAAAACTATAATAACAACATTTAATTACTGCTCCCATCTGAAATATGTATCCTATGATGATAACTTGAAAGAAGACCTACCAAAAATTTTCATGTCAAAAATATAATCCAAGCAGGCCAGAGATTTAGCTCAGTGGTTCCAGTGCCTGCCTCGCAAGCGCAAGGCCCTGAGTTCGATCCCTGGTAACCACATACAATGCTGGGCGTGGAGACTCAGGCCCACCAGCAATCAATACCACATACCACAGTACTGGGTGTGGTGGCTCACGCCTATAATCCCAGCACTTGGGAGGCAGAGGCAGGAGGATTGCTGAGTTCCAGGCTTGCCTGGGCTACATAGTAAGCTGAGGGCCAGCCTGAACTACAAAGTGAGACCCTGTCTTAAAAAAAAAAAAAAAAAATCAGAGAGCCTGCGTGCCTCACAAGTGTAAGGTCCTGAGTTCAATTCCTGGTATTGCAAACAAAACAAACAACACAAAACAAAACAAAGCAAATACATAAACACTGTTCCAGCCCCATGTGTGTGTATAAATATATATATATAAACATAGTATATATATAAAATCAGTATTTCAAAATAATTCAAATGTTTGGAAAGATGAAATGACAAATAGGAACTATTGTAATTTTAAATGAGGACTATGGAAGTGATGGTAATACAAGGAAATATCTGATGAAAATGTGAGGAAAGCAGCACAAGATAGCCATCATTTCAATGCTCTGTACAACAACATGTATCAAAAGAAGATGTGAAGTAGCTTGATTCAGTATTTCAACTTCAAACTGATACATTCTACATATAAATACAATCTTGTCTCTGTGAAACATCCAACATCAACAAATGTTAAAAAATCCACTTACGCCCCCCAGGCCACCACTTAATGGAGGTCACCGTAGGACTGTTCATAATGAACTCTTGGGTTTTGGGGTCATATGTGGCAGTGGTTTCCAAGCCTCGAAGATGAGTTCCTAAGGAAATAAATTACATTAAGTTCAGATAAAACATAGGGAAAAATATGTGCAAAGTAGAAATATCTTGTCCAATCCCTTAAACTCTAGTATCTCAGAGAAAACAAAATCTAATGAGATTCATTGGTATATGAGCTGTAAAGGGCTAGCAATCAAGATACCTAATTTTCTATAGTATCAAATAATTTCTCATTAGGTTGAAAACATGTGTCATACACATTCTTCCTCTATCTGATTTGTGATTTATAAGATTTATTTAGGTCAAAAGAATATATAAAGGTAGTTTAGGATCATACTTTCCTAAAAATCACAATATATTATAACCCAACAGGAAAATTTACTGTGCTTTTATGGGCAGATTATCTTTATAGTTCAAGTGTGTTAATTTCAACTCATGTGGACTATGTTTACCAAACCAACTCCACACACTAGAGCTCTGTACTGCTTGACAATAAGATATGTTCAGGAAAAGACTTTATAGTTAAAACTTTTGTAAATGAGAATTTACTTCGGAATGATTGCTAGAATGGAAAATCAGAATTTAAACCAGGCTCACACCTGTAATCCCAACATTCGGGAGGCAGAGGGAGGAGGATTGCTGAGTTTGAGGCTTGCCTGGGCTACATAGTGAGCCCAGGGCCAGCCTAAACTACAAAGCGAGGCCCTGTCTCAAAAAAAAAAAAAGAACTTAAAAAGAAAAGATCTAGAAGAGTAACTTTTTATAATTCTTCCAAAGATTTCACTCCACAGATTTCTAATGTGAAGCCCTAACTTAGTCCCAGCTGGCTCATGAACATAATGAGGAAGAATTTCCAGTTTCATGTGTCCACTGGAGATGAAAGGGCACTTTTGTTTTAAATCCTTGTATAAGTATGCCAAAATTCTTTGGACTTAAAAACGTTCTTGGTGGTACTCTTTAATATTATACTAAAGCAAATGCTGAAGATCTTTAGCCAAACTACCAGATAATGCCAGACTTCACTGAACATTTAAAACTGAGAAACATTTAGAAACTTCTTGGTGCAATCTACAGCTTTCCTTTGAGTAGGAATAAAGGACCGAGACACATAGATTCCTTCCACCAAAGAAGCTTTTACAGAAAAAGATAACTCATTCAACAGAACAGATAAAGACAAAGTGTTTTCAAACCCACAATCGAATTAGTATTTCACTCTGAGTCTTATGAAAATCCTATCAAGTATTACTCAGCATGAAGAAGCAGTTGTACAGAATTAAGGAGCAAGTGACAAAACAAATAGACACTAGATTTTCTGAAACCTCAGCACAGAAAACAAAGGAGGCAGAAGAAAGAGGCAAACAGAGACATCAGCTTGAGAACTAAGAGTAATCGCTACCACTGCCAACTTCTCTAGCTCCATGAAGAAAAGATATTAAGTGGCAGGAAAAATGAAAGGTGCAAGATACATTGAAGCCAATCTTAATTTTTTTAACCTCTGACCGAGGCATCTTCAGAACTTTTCTGGGTACCTGGGTACAGCTTAATTATTATAGTGCCTGCCTAGCACATGTGAGGCTCTGAGTTGTTTGTTGTTGTTTTTTTTTTTTTGAGACAGGGTCTCGTTTTGTAGTTCAGGCTGGCTCTGAGCTCACTATGTAGCCTAGGCAAGCTTCGAACTCAGCAATCCTCTTGTCTCTGCCTCCCGAGTGCTGGAATTACAGGCATGAGCCACCACGCCCGGCAGAGGCTCTGAGTTTGATCCCTAACACCATGATAAAAAATTTTAAAAATTTAATAAAAGAAACTTTTGTATTTACTCAATCAAGGTGCAAATAGGCACAGGATGTTACACGCTTTAATTATAATATGCTATTTGTTTGCCTTAAGCAAGTCAAAGAATACCAGGAGTAATCAAGAATGAATAAAATAGATGGGCTCAATTCTAAGTGTTCAGATGGTATATGACTCACATGAATGCAATATTCATGTGATGCATACAGCCTGACCTGTCACTCCTAACCTGAAGGAGAACCATGAGCAAATCCCTCAGATAACATAACTTGATTTTCCACTGACTGACTATGATCCAGCTCCTTTACACGGACCAGAGTGGGCTGGGGACGTATCTCCGTGGTGCCATGCCTGCCTAATGTGTTCAAGGTCCTGAGTTCGATCCCCAGTACAAAAAACAAACAAACAAATAAATAGACCATAGCATGCTGACATGCCTACCAGCCTGTGGGGAGCACTCTATACTGGCCCAGCTGGCAGGGTCCCACCCCACCTAGAAGGTAGACTGAATGCACTGTACCATGACCCATCTCTGTCTGGGCATAAGTGCCAGTGATCTTCAAATTCCAAGCGGGCATGAAGAAGCGCTCCTGCTGCTCTGCGGTGGCCTGGTGAAGCAAAGTGGGCAGAAACATGCCCAAGTGAAGGTCCAAAGGCTCAGGCCGCCCTCGATGCACAAAACTTCGAAGAAATATCAAGGACGGGCATGTAAGAGAAGCATCATCAGGTATGAGAAAATCAGCAATTTGAACAGATAGAGCAAAGGGAAGGAGAAAAAAACCTGTTAGTATGACTTAACTGTGTGAACTTTCTCATGGATGGAGCACTGTCCCTTTCTGTATTACTCTGTTAACTCTCAGCAATTCTAGCTTTCTTGGGTTGGTGAGAGGAGAACTGGCACCAGCTGCTGATCCCAAAGCCCACGCAGCCAAAGACTGCATGAGTAAGGCAGGATTCCACCTGGCAATTACATGACTGGAAATGACAAGTTTAAAAAAGTTGTATGCAAGAGAACTTAAGTGGAACAAGCATTTATGGGAAGAAGACAGAGAACACACAGCAGTTCTCTCAGGGTGACAGTATGATTCCTTGGACTAAGGTTTATCCTAGACACAACTGTGCAGTGCTCTAGGTTGGGATATTTTTTGATGGTCCACATACGATCTGCATGATCTATACAGAGACATATTCCTCATGTACCTGATCATTTCATTCAGATACATCACGTAAAATGTTCAGCCATGCAGCAATACTGAAACTAATTAATACAAAAATTGACAGTGCTCTTCATCCTGGTAATTTCAGAAATTAAAGACATATTTCTATTGAAGGTCATAATTTCTAATCATATTCATGCATAACAAGCTGTTATAGTTACATAAGTAGCATTAATGATAATGACATCTTAGTTTATTTGTTTTTTTAGACAGGGTCTCACTATGTAGTTCAGACTGGTCTTGGACTCACTATGTAGCCTTAGGTTGGTCTTGAACTTATAGTGACCCTCCTGCCTCAGCCACCTGAGTGATTTAGTTGTTTTAAGCTTTTTTATTAAGTTTATTGATACATTTTCAATATACAGTGATCACATTAATCACAGGGAGTTTTATTTTTTGAGATGAGGATCTCACTATGCAGTCTAGGCTGACATTCAACAGCTGAGATTACAGGCATACACCACTGTATTTGGCTGTCCTGCTCTTAAATCTGCTTTCTGTGGTGTGTGTGTGGGTGTCTGTGTTACTGAGGATCAAACCTAGGATCTCCACCCTGAGCTAGCTCCTTTTTCGAAACATGGTCTCATTAAGTCACTACTTTGCCAAAACTGGGCTGCAACTTACAATTCTTTTGCCTCTGTCTTTCATGGTAGGATTATAAACACTCAGTGCCATTCCTAGTCTTTTGTAGTTTTTGTTTCCAGACTTGCTGAACTGGCCGGGCTGACCACAAACTCAAGATCCTCCTGCCTCAGCCTTCTGAGTAACTAGAATTATGTAACTGCGCCTACCTGGAATCTTTCATTTTACAGAGAAATTACACCTGAGATGGTATAAATCCCTTTGTAATAAAGTGACGATAGCAAAACAAGGACAAAATATCATTCAATCCTGTCATGTAAACTATTGTGCAAGTAGAGCCAGGACTAAGGACATGCCAAAAATGCAGAGCTGTCTGGGAAGCATCAGAAGTGTATATACCCTCCTTATCGACCCACATACTTGGATCGAATTCAGGACCTTTTGCTTGCCAGAAGGTACAGTGTCACTGAACTATGTACCCAGGCCCACCACCTTCCTTCTTTCCTTCTATCCTTTCCTTCCTTCCATCTTTCCTTCCTTCTTTTGAGACAGGTTCTCTCTACATAGCCTAAGTTAAGCTTAAATTCTTCAAGTAGACTTGAACTCATGGTAATCATCCTGCATCAACCTCTTGAGTGCTGAGAATACAGGTGAGTGCCACCACACCCAGCAAATGTGTATATCCTGCAAGATGTCTTCACTGGTTAAAAACCAGGTGAAGGGGTTCACAAAACCTCTTAGTACAATTTTTGGAAAATCCTAGGATCTAAAATCACCTTAAAATTAAAATTTGTGAGCTGTAGAGTAATAAGGAGCACTAAGGACCACCACAGAATACACATGGCAGGACTACTCCAATCAGAAACTATTTTTGAGAGTGAAGAGTGTTTTGGGAGAAAAATGTCAGCTGTGCCTAAGGTAAGGATTATTCAGGAGTGGATAAAATTTAGAAATGTAAGACAATTCTTCCTTATTTAAGCCAAGTATTTGTTGTAAAAAAATCAAGTATGCATAAGTACATATTACTTTTTTTGTAAAATTACAAAGTACTAACATTATACTTAGTAAAGTATAGTTAGTTTCCTTTTGTTTTTAGTTTTTCTTTTTTTAGTTTTTTTGAGATGGTCTTGCTTTGTAGTTCAGGCTGACCCTGAACTCACTATGTAGCCCAGGCTCGCTATGAACTAAGCAATCCTCCTGCCTCTGTCTCCTGAGTGCTGGGATTATGGGTGTGAGCCACCATGCCTGGCATTGTGGTATGTGGTACCCAGAATAGAACTTGGGATCTTACCCTTGCCAGGCAGACACTGGAACCACTAGCTAACTCCCTGGCTCTGACTAGTCAAATTCTACAATGATGAATACTAAGGTTAGGGTTCTGTATTACATAGCCAGTTTTTTTTTTTTTTTTTATGGTACCAGGGATTGAACTTGGGCCCTTGTGCATCCAAAGTTGGCGCAGTACCACATGAGCTAAATCCCCAGCTACAGAGTAATTTTAAGGTTATAAAACACATGCATTCAAGAACTCTCCCTATCTACACAATACAGGCCCATTCTAAGAGAGGCAGACTGTAGAAAGAACACTGCTAACTTTCTTCCCTTGGAAAAACAGGCTTATAATTTTATTGGCGACCTGACACTGAAGCCTTGAGTGACTATAATGTTAAGACCATGAACAGAATCTGCAGTCCCCATGGAGATTATAACAAAGAACATTTTCCTTAAACAAATTAGTAAATAAAAAAGTACTCAAGTAAACCTAAAACAAAGTTTTCCTGAACTTTTTTTTTTTTTTTGAGACAGGGTCTCACTTTGTAATTCAGGCTGGCCCTGAACTCACTATGTAGCCCAGGCAAACCTCGAACTCAGCAATCCTCCTGCCTCTGCCTCCAAGTGCTGGGATTACAGGTGTTAGCCAACTCCCCCGGTACTGTGGTATGTGGTATTGATTGCTGGTGGGTATGAGTAACCACGCCCAGGATTGTATGTGGTTACTGGGAATTGAACCAGGGACCTTGAGCTTGCTAGACAGGCACCAGAACTAAATCTCCAGACCTCCTGATTTTTTAAAATTTGCCACACTGGGGATCAAACTCAGGACCTTGCACTTGCCAGACAGGCGCAATGCCAATGAGCTAAGTTTCTTAAGTTTTCTAAGGTTTCCTCAGTTTCCTAAGTTTTCTTAAGTTTTCTAGGTTTCCAGCCCTGTTTTCCTGATTCATTCTTTTTCTTTTTCTGTTTTCCTGATTGTTGCAACCCTTCGTTTCTTTTCTTTTACTACTCCCATTTTGATAGATAAGGCAAACCAGCTCAAATTCAAATTCAAAGAAAACTTGCCAATGGCCTTGCCTATGGAAAAAAAATGATACAATAATAAATAAACAAAAAATACAATAAATAATAATAATAATAATAATAATAATAAATAAACAAAAATACAATAATAAATAAACCCTATTTCATATTAAGAAAAAAAAACTTCCTGAAAAGTAGCTCAGCACTTTGGAATAACTTAAAGAATTACTGGCAATGTAGAGTACACAAATGTGTGGAGAAGATGTATGAAGAGACTGGAGTCAGATGAAGAGAAGAATGGGATTTTTAAGAGTATGATATTCACTTGCCATTGCCCTGTCTCCAATGAAGTCCACACCTTTCACTTCAACAAAGCAGAGAGGCATTTCTGGAGACTGCTAAGTATTAACCCTCTGAAAACTTCCAACAAGGTCTTTAAGAGCCCAATGGGATGTTCTGACACTTTTAAACCCCATCATTCCAAGCTGCTTGGCACCTGTTAAAAGGGGAGTCTATGTGGCAATAACACACACTTCAAGAGTTAACAGTGAAAGACACTTACAGGCCAGAGCCTTGGACTGATTTATGGGGAAGGTGACCCAGGAGAAAAAGACAAGCTGAATTTTGATGTAACAATTTAAAAATAAAAAAAAAATCAAATGGCATGAGTCACTTTTGCCTGAAGTCCTGAAGTGGGTTACCCACAGACCCTCAGATGTGGACTAACCGTGGCCCATTTCCGTCTGGGCGTAGGTGCCAATTATCTGAAGTCCTTTGGATGGGTGCAGCCATTTCTCTTGCTGAGCAGTGGTGCCCTGATTCACCAAGGTGGGAATAAACATGGAGTAATTGAGGTTCACGGGGTCCACAAAATTGACCAAATGTAGTCTACAGGAGAGAAAAGAAAAGGATCTCAGCCTTACTCTGGAAACTAACCCTATCACCTGCTGCAAAACAGTACTCAGGATGAAGGTTAGGAAAACTGAAACCTCTTTCTTTTTTTTTCTTGGTACCAGGAATTCAAGTCAGTACCTTTCTCTTGCAAGGCAGATACAGCACCACTGAGCTAAATCCCTGGCTCTGAAATCTCTTTCTTTTGAAAACCATTTGCTACCTAAATATCAGCAGCAGTATCTGGTAGTTACCTCCTCTCT
>PVIC010059746.1:0-10036 GCA_004025085.1 Thryonomys swinderianus | reverse complement strand
TGCCTTGCAAGCTCAAGGACCTGAGTTCGATCCCCGGTAACCACATATAATGCTGGGCGTGGTGGCTCACGCCTGTAATCCCAGCACTCGGGAGGCAGAGACAGGAGGATTGCTGAGTTCGCGGCGGCTTGCCTGGGCACCATAGTGAGCTCAGGGCCAGCCTGAACTACAAAGCGAGACCCTGTCTCCAAAAAGCAAAGAAAAAAAAAAAAAAAAAAGTAGGATTCCAGTGTTAAAGATGAGAAAATGAAGGTTGTCTCAAATAGCTAATGATTTGTCCCAAAAGCAGAAAGTTTTTTTTTGTTTAATTAGAAAACAGTTCTACCAATATATTCAGTTGTATTATATCTGTTACAAAGAATAATCCAGAGACTCATAGAGTTTTAGAGCTGTAAAACAGATGATCTAGACAGCTGAGCCAGTGTATGTCTTTCTGCTAATCATTGAATAATAAGACTCTTGCATTCAATTCTAATGACTTATTGGAATTTGGGTAAATGAAAATAAGGTTGAAATGATCTATTTGCACATCTTCTGTCATGTCCAGTTAATAATAGCATAATATAAAGCCAAGAAATCAATTTTAAAATATTTTAGTAGCAGCATAAAAGTAATAATTTTGACTACTGGGGTATTTGCAATGTGAAACTATAAGACACTGATGGTATGGATATAATTATGGGCATAATGAAAGCAGTTGTCACTGGATTGTATATAGCTTTTTCAGTCACGTTAACTAAATTACCAAATAATTAAAACAGAGTTTGAGGGAAGCTTTGCAAGAATGGTTCCCAGATGTGAGTGAGCTGATTTTTATCACTAGAGCTAACCCAGTGTTTTAAGGTAACTGGCACTAAAAAGCCTGTGCTCCAGTAGAACCAACCTTCAGGAAGCCAGCAGTTTTTGCTTTTTTTCCTTTTACCCACAAATTATTTTAAAAGATAGACTATGAGTTCTTTGTCATCCATAATATGTTACAGCTTTCTGGAAGGTCTGTGTGAGAAATGCTTTTCAAAGCTTGTTGGGATAAAGTGGCCGTCATAACATCTTGACCACAAAGAACATCTGTGTACCAGCTCTGCTTTCTTTGACCGGGTATGGGAATGTTTTAGGGATTTTTTTTTTCTCACTTGACAGGCTTCTGTGCTTGAGGCCAACTACAAAGATAACAGTAGTGTGTTCATGTTTGTATATGTAAATGTGTGTTTAAGGATGCTAAACCATAAAGCACAGTCATGTGAGAATATTACTTCAGGTAATTTGAAAGTCTGATGTTTCCATGTATGTGTAAGATATGATTTTTCTTTGTGTCCCTTTTTACTCAATTTTTAATTTCTAGAAATCTTTATATTTTTCATTAACATGATGCGTTTGATTTGGCACATTTGATGAATGAGCACCTTATTCAAACAGTTCTGCTTGTGTCTTATTTATGGTATTGTGTAAAGAAGAAATATCTGATGTATTTCCATCTCAAATAGAATTCTGAAGTTATTCAAGGGAGGGGAAAGTTGATTTGGGAAACCCTCCCTCATCCTGATTTTCTCTCTGATGGCATTTTTTATTTTTAAAAAATCAACAGTGTTTTCCCTCCAATTTTTCAATTTTCTTGGCTTTTTGGGGTCAGATTTCCATGGCTGTGACTAAATACCTGAGAAAGTTAACTTGAAGGCAAAGGTTTATCTTGGCTCAGAGTTTCAGCCCATGGTCACTTGGCTCCTCTGCTTCAGGCCCTTAGACCCAGAGACACATGGCAGATGGGCTCGGTAGAGGGGAACTGCTCTCACTGTGGCAGCTAGAAAGCAGAGAAAGAGCGGGAATGTTGTCCTCCTCTTCCCACTTTTGTTCTGTCCAGTATCCCAGCCTCTGGAGTGGTGCCACTCACATCCGTGCTGGGTTTCCCTCTTCCATTGGCTTCTCCACATGCCAGTCATCTCTGGAAACTCCCTCACAGATGCACCCAGAAGTATGTGACTAATCTAACCCAACCAAGTGAACAGTCAAAATTAACCGTTATAACCTTTGTATATTGACCATTACAAGCATTTATGAGCAAACCAAGCCAATTGATATTTAAATTTTGTTCAGATTACTTGTTTAGATTTCAGAGCCCATTTATTCTTCTGCAAAATATTGTAACAGTTGAGGAATGACTTGAAAATGTCATGTTCCCAAGCAGTCTACATCTTGCTTAAAGAAAGGAGGGTGTTGGGCCGGAGATTTAGCTCAGTGGTTCCGGCGCCTGCCTCACAAGCTCAAGGTCCTGAGTTCGATCTCGGTAACCACATAGAATGCTGGGCGTGGTGACTCACACCCACTAGCAATCAATACCACATACCACAGTGCCGGGCGTGGTGGCTCACGCCTGTAATCCCAGCACTCGGGAGGCAGGGACAGGAGGATTGCTGAGTTCGCGGCGGCTTGCGTGGGCTACATAGTGAGCTCAGGGCCAGCCTGAACTACAAAGCGAGACCCTGTCTCAAAAAAAAAAAAAAAAAAAAGAAAGGAGGGTGCTGGGGATTTAGCTCAAGTGGTACCGCACCTACCTAGGAGGAAGCACAAGGACCCAAATTCAATCCCCAGTGCTAAAAAAAAAAATTTTTTTTTAAAGAAATGGGAACCCTAGAAACTACCATTTATAGAGTTTATTCCTTCATATTTGATGTCTTCTCAGTAAAGGAAAAAAGCTATGTAAACCAGTGTTCACTTTGTGGAACAGTATGGTTTGGGCAATTACTATTGTTTCTGCCTTGATGTTCTTGAATAAATATTGTGGTAACAAGCTGCCTACCCTCATTATCTGAATCTCCACTGTTTATTCATAAAGTGAGTGAGCCTAAGGAGAAGCATATAGATTCCTGATGAAATAACTAGTTAAAAACAATCTTATGCTGAAGCTCAATCCAGCTAATGTTTTTGTTCATGATTTTGAGGATGTTTATAACATAGTTATAATTTAATGTAAAAATACAATAATATATAATATACATATAATTCATATAACAAAGCAAATTGAAAGAAATTGAAAAAATTCCTGAATCACATATAAATTAATTGATAAATTGGCAGTTAGAAGAGTTAGACAAATGAACAATATATGAGAAAACAAAAATGGATGAGCACATAAGCAGATATTTTATATGAGAATTACTTCAGAATCAAAGAGTAAAGAAAAACTTGAGAAAAATCAATGACTGTTTTGAGTATTTGTACAACAGATCTAGTTTAGGCTAACCTGTTACATAATTTTATATATATAAAAATTTATGTCCTGAAAAATTTGGTCCAGACTTTCTTATACTTTATAACTGCAATTATAGTTTTAGTTTATAGCTGTAATTATAGTTTAAACTTTGTTTCTAATGTAATACCCCAGTGTGATCTTTCTTACTATTTTGATGAAAAAGTATACTGAACCTTTTCTGTTACCAATTATTCTCTAATAATAAAGATCTCTGGAGTAAAGCTACAGCTATGAATTTCCTATCATCATTAATTATGAATAGAATGTGCCTCCATTGGCCTCTCCCTTTAAATACAAATTATTATTTGTCTTTTTTCAGAATATTTATTTAGCACAGATATTCTTAGTTCTGGTCACATATTAAAACTACCTAAGAGTCTGTAAATATACTGAAGGTAAGTCCCAGGTCCAGAACAATTAAATCAAAATCTCTGGGGCAGTAGAGTTTGAAGTGAATCTTTTTTTTTTTTTTTTTTTGAGACAGTCTCTCTTTGTAGTTCAGGCTGGCCCTGAGCTCACTATGTAGCCCAGGCAAGCCTGGAACTCAGCAGTTCTCCTGTCTCTGCCTCCCGAGTGCTGGGATTACAGGCGTGAGCCGCCATGCCCGGCTGAAGTGAATCTTTTTAAACTTCCCACGAGAGTCTAGTAAGTGCCACTGATAGTACATCAAAGGGTGTTAAAGCTAGGAGCATTAAGCTTTGCAGCTGTAGAAATGAATGGAGATTTGATATGTATCCTGACCATACTGCTTTAAGGTGTTGAAAATTTCTGGGTTTTCCCTTATATAAATCAACTTTTAAGAACTAGTAGCAGTAGTTGAAGGCCTGATGGGCTAGACCTCTACAGACTCATGACAGTTCATGCTTTCTAATTTCTGTTGCCACATCCCAGTATGCATCCTACGTTTTCTAAATAAGTGATACATATTAGGGCATAATGCTTGTGATGGAGATCTTCTCTGTACTCGGCTGTCTTACTCATCTATCAGTTAGCTTCCCTGTTGTTGGGACAAAAGATCTGTCACCTATAATTTCCAAAAGAGGCAGAGGAATGACATGGCAGGGGGTATTACAGTCCCACAAATGCCACCATACCCAGCATTTGTGGTATGTGGTACTGGTTGCTGGTGGGTGTGAGTTGAGTCACCACACCCAGTACTGTTATGTGTTGTTACTGGGATTGAACCAGGGACCTTACGCTTACAAGGCAGGCCCTGGAACCACTGAGCTAAATCTCTGGCCCATGAATTATGTAATCTTGCAGAAGAAATTTCAAGACAGTCTAATGTTGAGGTGGTGGCAGGGCTACTGTTGGGGGCTTTTAGCCAGACTTATGTTGAGAGTCAAGAGCAAAGTGCCCTGCACAATGAATTTGGCCAAAAGGAAGCTCCAGTAAAGTTCTGGCCTGCAAAGATGGAACAGAGAAAAAATGGTCACTGAAGAGACTAGATAAAAGCCAGCAGACAACAGAGAAGTTGGCCTGAGGATGTCACAAGAATCAAAAACACTTCAGCCTTTGCAGCCTCAGAGTTGCAAAACTGCAAGACTGCTTTGAGAAGAGACCCTCCAGAGCATGATGGTGTGGAATGGTGGCGGCCCAGAGAATTTGCTCCTCAGGATTGGCTTCATAGGCACTCGATCCCTACAGCCAAGAGAGAAGAAAGCTTGGCTGCTGCTCCAGTGAGCACATCTTCCACATGCAACATCTTCTGTCTGCATTTGATTCCAGCTGTATGGGGGTCTTGGTGCTGATCTCATCAAGAAGGCATGTTGCCCATTTTCAGGCTTTTTCTGCCTTTTCTAAATTCTGTTTTAAAATAACCACTCCTTGTCTTATGTTCTCTTTTCTCCATTAATAAATATGCTTGTTTGATTGCAAAAGAAAATAAAAAATATGAGCTGATTAAAGTAATGTTTCTTCTGTAGTGGTTGTATACTTAATGTAGCCGGGAAGCAGCTTTTTTTGTTTTGTATTTAATGTCATTAGGACCCAGACAGGCCTCAACAAAGGGCACTAATCAACCACATGCAACATCCTCTGTCTGTGTTTTATTCCAGCTGTAACCGAGATCTTTGTGCTGACCTCATTGGGAAGGCTAGCTGTCTGGTGAGTTTGGCCAGCTCTAATCCAAACCAAATGAGTTTGTACACAGGGTGTCAGCTGTATACCGGAAGACCAAATGATGGTCTTGTGGTGAAGGAGGGATCTTTCAGCACTGATGACCTCTTATCTTCCAAAACTCAGGCTCTCTGATATCCATTAATACCCTCTCAGAGGCAGGCCATGTCTGATCTGTCTAACTCCTGAAAACAATGGTTTATCAATGATCAAGTAAAGTGCAGTTTTCAAAATCTTGTATGCTTAATGTTTGCAAATGATATTTTCACAGGTGAATTAAAGACTATATTTTCAGTGAAAGCCTCTTATCTTTTTGTCTCTGCTCTTACTGGATTTTATCCAGACCCTCCCAGAAAATGAGTTTCTTGTGTTGTCAGTTCAATATTGTCATTTAAGATTGCACCACTATTTGCCTAACTCTCGAAGGTCTTTATAAAATCACAGGGATTTTTTTTGCTTTTTTTGAGACAGGGTCTCACTTTGTAGTTCAGGCTGGCCATGAGCTCACTATGTAGCCCAGGCAAGCCTCGAACTCAGCAATCCTCCTGCCTCTGCCTCCCGAGTGCTGGTATGACAGGCATGAGCCACTATGCCCGGCATTTGTGGTGTGTGGTACTGATTGCTGGTGAGTGTGAGTCACCATGCCCAGTATTGTTGTATGTGGCTACTGGGATCAAACCAGGGACCTTGTGCTTGCCAGGCAGGTGCTGGAACCACTGAGCTAAATCTCCAGCCCAGACAGGGATTTTTTAGTGTTTGTATTAAGCCTTCTTTTTAAGTGTCAGTATATTTAACAATTTCTTATCTATTACTGGAGTTTCTTTATTTCCTCTGATTACTAATTTTTCTAATTCTGCTGAAGAATAAATGACAAATGTGGGATTCCAGTGATTTTTTTTAATTTGCATTTTGTTGTATCACAGATCTTCATTGGAAAGCTTTTCTGTAGTTCTTTAGAGGCATGGGAAGTAGTTTCCCACTACTGGAAAGCTTCTTGGGTTTTTTTGTCCGCTTTTGTTAACATTTAAAGTTTTAGATTTTTCCTTATGTATTATGAACCTTATAAAAAGAATCAAGCTTTTTAATTCTCAGAGCTATAAGCCAAGAAAAAAATCATTAATTGTGCAGGCAAATGTCACATTGGAAGACAACTTTGGGTTCTACTATTCCATTGTTCAACAGATGCTTCTTTTTTTTTCTTTTTATGGAGGTGAGTTACAGGCTACCTTGAGATCATCTTGTTTCACAGGTGAAGTTTTGGTTGATACGCTGTAACTCTAAATACACATTTAAGTTGAACTTTAAAACAGTTCTAGAGTCATCACCAGCCTCCAGTTACTTATCAGTGGTAGATACAGAACCCTATCTATATGAGAAATCATGTACTGCACACGTGGACAAAGATGACCTAGGTCTGTGTGCTCATGGTTGTTTATTACTACTATGACCCATTATACTGCTCTGAATGTTTTCAGAGGCATTTTACTTATTTATTGGTGTAATACACAGTGTCAGTAGAGTTTTACAGCTAAAAAAATCAACAATCACAATCTATAGATGAGACTTTCACACATTATGCTGAGCCAAAACAAAACAAAACAAAGAACAAGAATATATCCTGTGTGGCTCTATTTATATAATCACCCAAGACTATTATGTTGGGATTCAGGATGATGGTTACCTACTTAGGGTTCAGGAAAGGAGGGTAAGGCATTGAAATAGGACAGGAAGGAAAACAGTTTTCATTTGTGGAAATCCATTAAACTGTACCATTGTGATTTGTATATTTTACAATAGAAAGCTTAAAATAATAACAATTGTGAGATAATTGGTGGGAGAAAAGCTAGCTGCAGTAGTTAAAGCAAGGATTAAAAGGATGGCTCAATATGGAGATGAGAACAGAGGTAAGACAGTTCTAATCCAGTCACCACATTTTAGCACTGAGGAAAGCTCTCCAGAGAACTTGATGAGCCAAAAAATCACACAGCTACTCCTAGACAACCCATATTAACTTATATTATACGTGTATATTAATCACATACTATGCTGCCTATGTAGAACAAAACACCAGAATGTACTGGGAACCAGCATGACCAGGCAGACCCTGAGCTCAGGATGTGTAGAATTCAGGTTTTCCAAGGTCCTGTCTATATCCAGTAGACATTTGAGGTTGCAATTCCTTAACTTCGTTACTCTTCCTATTTCAGAAAAACAAATATTTCACTTTTCTAGGGTGTGCACTGAAATTTCTACTTGTATGTTTCACTATGTTGAAGGAAGAATGAGAATCAAGTGTAGCTTGATATGCATTTTGAGAGACTCTGATCTTCTAGAAACACAGTGATGAGAGCAGAGAGAACTGTGAGGTGCTCCCCTGGGTTTGTGGGCTGGAGTGCTAGGCATATTCACATGAGGGGCCCTTTCCCGTCACTGGACTCGAGGCCTGTCATTTGATCAGGGTCTCATCTGCATGTCAAATGAGGCTTAAAGCTACGGAAAGAATTAACTGGCCTGGTATGTTTATGCAGCTTTTCAGCAAAGGCAATTGGAAAGAAAGTTGCCCTGACTGATTGTCTTGGAGCAGATAGCTAGTGAAGTAATCGTGTTAATATTATGTGACTCGGGTTATATGATATTTTCAATGATCAGTTTAGTAGGAGTTTAAACATGAGCAAAAAACACTAATCAAAAGCCGTAAATGAAACATCCCTTTTAAAGCAGATCAACTAGCCTTTTATTTATTTTTTATACTTTTTATTCGGATTAAAGCATAGTACATATTCAGATTTCCTTCAGCACATATGAGCTATGTTTTCTATAGCATTTTATAGCCAGCAGTATTAATTTCCAGTTGCATTTCTTTTCTTTAGGACTAATTAAACATATTTGTTTTTCTAGGCATCACTCCCATATCTGCAAGTGCCAGGATATAAATTCTAGTTTTATGTTCTAAAAGAATATTTGGACTTTGAGATCACATAATCTTTAGTAGGAAAAAGCTTATGTGTGAGAAGGTGCATGTGGCCTTTGAGAGCTTAACATCCTACCATAGACATTCTAGAAAAGTAAGCAAATTCCAGCTAAATTTCTTATCCCACAGGTTATACAAACAAATATCTAACAAACTCAAGTTCAATTTAAAACTGTGTTAGCTGGGCATGGTACTTCATGTCTATCATGCCAGCAGTTGAGAGGCTGAGGCAGGAGGTTCAAGGTCACCCTGAATTATAGAGCAAGACCCTGTCTCAAGCCCCCCCACCAAAAAAATGGTGTTTCAGAGGACAGAAGTATAATAGATAAGATGCCTTAAGGTTTGCATATTCTCTTTCATTCGTGTGAATGTCCTTCATATATAAAATGTCTTACCCCTCAATCTTATGAAATAGCTTGATTTTCAAATTCTTTGAAACTGAAATATAGTAATATAATATCCCTCCCATTTCCTTTTGATCAGAATAGTACAAAGGGAACCCCCACTTTATAAGGTAATTAAGTTAAAAACTCAAGTATGTAAGGCAAAAATTATGTCTAATCAAAATGATCCTTGAAAGTTTGTTCAGTTGCCCTTGAAATCTGTAATTCAATGCTGCCTTTAGCATTGGAAACATCACTTTGTGCAACATAAGAGATAAGACTACACTGTAGGAAAAAATGCATTTTGAATGCTAGAAAGGCCCCTAACATGCTAAGATCCCCACTCCATGGAATACATGGGGACCAAGTCAACAAAAGAACAGCTAATTTGCTGTCTTCTCCTGTGCTCATTATCAGACCTGGGCACATTGAGGGGAATGGCAGGCAGAACCCCATCCCATGTCACTCTTGGCTTCAAGGTCAGCTTTCCTTGTCTGAAGGTGGCAGTGTTGGAGAAAGTTCTGTAGCTACTCAACCACTGTCCCTCTTCACACATGTGTGCTCAGCACAGTTGGTTCTACCCCCATAATATTCTCAAGTCTGTCTGCTCATCTTGCTGGACACACACCATGAAGCATCAGGCCTGGATTAATGCTGGATGGATGGACTTTTAACTGGCTGCTTTTTACTCTTCCAGGCTTATCTCCACCAGACCCTAAGTCTGATCTTAAATCAGCTCGATACAATTCCACTGGCTGCTCTGTATGTCAGAAGCAACTCTAAACTCCTTTTCATGGGCCATGAGAACGGGAAGACTCATAGTTCTGCTTTCCTCCCTTTTTCCTAATTATCTCCCATTTTCTTGCACTATGGCCTTCTTTCTACATGTGTCCTGTTAAACACACCAGTGCATTAGGACTCTTGCCCTTGCAGTGCTTTCTACCTGTAATCTTTTCTCCCCAAATTTTTACATGGCCTGATCTCTTTTGTCAGTAAGTGTGCTATAATTCACCTCCTTTAAAAAGACCTTTCTTGACTTTGCATATTTAGAGGAACCCAAGAACTCAACACTCGCCCTTTATATTTGTCAGCTTTCCCTTTGCTGGAACAAAGTACCCAAAACCCACAAACTAAATGCAGACAGGTTTACTTTGCCTCACAATTTCAGAGGAGTTAGTCCACAATAAACTGGCTTCAATTCATGAACGTCATGGCAGAGTGTCTGGTGGGAGCAAAGCTGCTGACTTCATGGAAGTCAGGAAACAGAGTGCAGGGGATGAGCACAAGCAAGAGACATCCCCTTCCAGGAAGCTGCCTCCA
>PVIC010059745.1:0-10034 GCA_004025085.1 Thryonomys swinderianus | reverse complement strand
CGCCTGCCTCGCAAGCGTAAGGACCTGAGTTCGATCCCCGGTTACCACATATAATGCTGGGCGTGGTGGCTCACGCCTGTAATCCCAGCACTCGGGAGGCAGAGACAGGAGGATTGCTGAGTTCGTGGCGGCTTGCCTGGGCACCATAGTGAGCTCAGGGCCAGCCTGAACTACAAAGCAAGACCCTGTCTCCAAAAAAGCAAAAAATAAAAATAAAAAAATAAAAACTTTTTAAACTCTAGGAGGAGAGGAATATATATGCATATATGTGTATATATGAAGGAATAAAGGAATATATTCATAGATTATAACAAAATTGATAACTTCTGTCTAAAAAAAGATTTTGTAAAGAATTAAAAGCAACAGACAGGCTGGAAGAAAATATTTGTCCATATTCACAAAAGACTAACGTTAGATTCATTAGAAAATTATACAAATCAATGAGCTATAGACAACTGAAGGTTTTAAATGAGTAAAATAAACAGGGAATTCAGAAAAGAGAAATTATAAATGTTCAATACACATACGATAATCTCACTAGCAAACAAGAAAATACAAATTTAAACAGGGATTTAATTTTTCACCCATCAGATTGGCAAATATTTAAAACAACTGTTTATGGTGTAGGGATTTGAGTCTTCTCCTACCCTCTAGCTAGAAACTTCAAATGGCACAGGACTTGGGAAGGACACTGTGGTCATGCCTGTTAACTAAAACTGTGCAGACCTGAGACCCAGCCAGCAGCATCACAGAGCAGTCTGTACAAGGCTTCTCTTGGTAGCATGGCTCAGAGTCAAGACAGAAAAGGAAGCAACCAGGTGTTCATGGAGTTTGGAGAGGACAAAGGTGGTATATTCATGGGAATGAATAGAAGACCATTATTAAAGAGCAAGAGCTTTATGTACCCATATAGATGTATTGTAAAAATATAAGCTTGAGTTAAAAAATGCAACCTGCAGTGAAATCCCAGTACTGTGGTACAACTCATTCAGAACACCTACATCAGTACTAACACTATTCATCCGGGGGGAGGAGACATAAAATTGTGGAGGGAGTGAGACATTCGGGCTTCAGAGAGTGACCAAAGGGGACAGTAGCTATATTCACTTTATTCTACTTGTAAAAAGGAGAATATATTCATGCCTTGCTTGCTTAATTAAAGTATAATTTGACAAGATTCTAATTTGTTTTCAGTCAATTATGCTGGCTCTGTTTGGCCGTGCATGTGTGTTTTTGCCCAGAGAGGAAGAAGTTTGCAAATCAAGCTCAGTGATAAGCAAACAGGTTGAAATGGAATATGGAAAACAAGGGTCACACAAATAAGAGCAGCAGGGGCTACTCATAGTTGACAACAAAGCCTATAAAATACCTCAGAATGAATTTGCCAAGATACAGTTAAGACTTTAGCCAGAGAAAACCAGAAAACTTCTCTGAAAGACATAAAGGATGACCTGAACTGGGAGTGGAGCAATGGACATTGATAGGGAGACAGTATGATAAAGATGCCAATTTATCTGTAATTTACCCCTAAAGTCAGGGCAAACTCAAGTAAAGTCCTGGCAACAATTCTAAAACTTGATGGGCTAGTTCTAAAATTTAAATGGATAAATATGCAAAACTGACCTGAGCAGTTTTGCAAAACAACAAAGAGAGCGGTATTTGTCTTTCCAGTTAGCAAAGCAAAGCCCAGGAGCAGACAAATAGATCAGCAGACCAGAAAGAGTCCTGACACAGATCTGTTTTGGGATTTAGAGTCAGACAAACCTAGTAATTTTAAATCATAGTAAAATGACAGATTATTCAATATATTGTATTGAAAAGCCCAGTTGTCAGTGTATAAAAATTAAACACCACAATTGTACCAACCTAATACGCAGTAAATCTTTAAAGGTGTAAATTGAAGATAGTGTAAAAATACAACAGCAAGAAAGAAAACTAAATCTTGGGAAAATATGGTTGTGATCTTCATGTAGGGAGGATCTTCATAAAGCAAGTTAAGTTTCTAAATTGAAATACAAATAAAAACTTTGGTTGTGAGAGAGATAATGTGGTTAAGGACCAGGCAAGGGTCAGAATGGTAGAAAATTATGTAGTATGTATATAAATGTGGTGAATTAATATCAAGAATATAAAAGCTGTACACTGTGGCTCGTACATGTAATCCTAACTACTCAGGAGGCTTAGGCAGGAAGATCTTAAGTTTGAGGACAGCCTGAGAAATTTAGTGAATCTCTGTTTTAAAATAAAATAATAAAAAGATGCCTGAGGAAGTAGCTCAGTGTGGAATGTTTGTCTTGTGTTTCCAAGGCTCCGGGTTGAATCCTTAGTTTTGCAAAAAATAAACAAAGAATATATAAAGAATTCCATAAATCAATAAGAAAGGGACATGGTAGCAGAAGATGAACAAAGGATATACACAGGTAACCCCAAAGGGAGGAAATATAAGTGACCAAGAAGACCACAGAATGACCACTTATTCACAAAACACAAATTAAGTCAAGAAACAGTCATATTTCCCCCCCATTAGATCTGTAAAGTTTATGAGGCAGGCTCTGGAACCACTGAGCTAAATCCCGGGCCCTAGATCTGTAGAGTTTAAAGTCTGAAAATTGTCTGTAAAGATTAAGTTAAAAATGTAGGATACCATCCAACACTGTGCTGGGGGAAATTTTATTTGCAACACATATACCAATGCTTTGCTGTGTAGTGCTATGGAGGAAGATACCTAAAACTTAATGGTGGTTTACCTCTGTAGAGGGCAAAAACACCGGGATCACAGGTGGCCAAAGGGTTACTGCAGCTATATTTAAAAGGAGAATGTATTCACTCTTTGAATGAAAGATTCTAGTTTGTTTTCAGCCAGTTATGCTGGCTCTGTCTGTCTTGCTGTGTGCATGTCTGTGCCCAGGAAAGAAGAATGTTTCCTTGAGTATCTGCAAATCAAGTTCAGCTATTAGCAAACAGGTTGAAATGGAATATGGAAAACAAGGGTCAAACAAATAAGAGCAGATGGGACTCCTCACAGCTGACAGCAAAGCCTGTAAAATATCTACGAATACATTTACCAAGAGACAGCTAAGACTTTATTATTATTATTCTTTTTGCAGTACCAGCGATCAAACTCAGGATGTTGCGCTTGCCAGGCAGGTGCAGTGCCACTGAGCTCCATGCCCAGCCTGACATAGATAAGACTTTAGCCAGAGAAAACCATAAAACTTCTGAAAAACATAAAAGATGACTTGAACTGAACATAGAGCCATGTGCATTGATAGGAAAACTGTATGATAAAAATGTCAATTTTACTCACATTTATCCATAAATTCATTGTAATCCCAATATAATTTCCCAGTAGAAGTTGTTTTGAAACTTGACAGGCTAATTTTAAAATGCATGAGGTTGGACTAATATGCAAGAATGACCAAGGGAATTTTGCAAAAACAACAAAAGATTCTGAGAGTTGTACTGGCAGTTAGCAAAGCATATTATCAAGCTAAGAAGCAGACAAATAGAACAGTGAACCAGAAAGAGCTCTGACAGACTTGCATGCAATTTAGTGTCAGACAAAGGTAGCAATTTTGAACTAGTGAGAATATTTATATATATTTATTTTAAATTTGTTTTTGTACATGACACAAAAGCTTAAATATATATATAAGCTATATTAGAGAATACAATTTCTTTAAAATGCCTATGAATTTGATGTAGAAAAAGCTTTTTCAAGATTGCCAAAAAAGATATAAAAGATTGACAGAGTTGATATTTCAAAATTAAAAATTTCCCATAGACAAAAACATCATTGAATTAAATGACAAAGTCATAATATAAAAAATATTTTCGCCGGGCGTGGTGGCTCACGCCTGTAATCCCAGCACTCGTGAGGCAGAGACAGCAGAATTGCTGAGTTCGAGGCTTGCCTGGACTACATAGTGAGCTCAGAGCCAGCCTGAACTACAAAGTGAGACCCTGTCTCAAAAAAAAAAAAAAATTTGCAACATATACACAAATTATTTAATACATAAATAGCTCCTAAAAACCAATAATAAGAAGACAAACTACCTTAAAAATGAGAAATGAGGCTGGGCATGGTGGCTCATGCCTGTAATCCCAGCACTTGGGAGGCAGAGGCAGGAGGATTGCTGAGTTCAAAGTTTGCCTGGGCTACACAGTAAGCTCAGGGCCAGCCTGAACTACAAAGTGAGACTCTGTCTCAAAAAAAAAAGAGGGAAGTGGAGGCTGGGGATTTAGTTCAAGTGGTACCACCTCTACCTTGAGAGCACAAAGGCCCGATTTTGATCCCTGGTACTGCAAAAAAAAGAGAGAGAGAGAGAGAGAGAAATGGGCAAAGGATATGGCCATAGCAATCCAGAGGAACAAGTATAAGTACAAAGTAAATACACATCTCAATCTTGTTGGTAATTCAGAAATATGCAAACTAATGCAAGATACTATTTTTTACCCATCCAACTAGAGATGTCCTATAGGAAGACTGAGTTGAAAAGGCACTTTGGCGAACATGTTAGCCATTTTTAGTGTAATTAAAGACATGCCAATTTAAGACCCATCAATTTCAAGTATCTCTCTAAGGGAACTCGTGCACAAGCAAAGGGAGCATATAAAGGGTGCTCTTACAGGTATGTCTTAATGGAATAACACTGGAGAAATTGTAATAGTGAATTGATGGGCACCAACTACACAGTCAATTTTGGCATAACCCTCAGAGTTCCTGGCAGCCAGAGGAAAGGAGGACTGGAGAGAGGGAAAATAGCAAGGGCCACACTAGGCAGCTCCACAGGGTGCGGAAACTCAGAGCTCAGGCACAGCATCTCCCCTCAGCAGACTCCACTATCTGGGCAAACAAACAGAAGCAACAGTTGAACAGAATTATACATTGAGAGGTGCAAGGAAACACCGTGGACAAAAGGCAAGTTCCTAAAAGCAACTCCCCACTGCCACAGCAGAGGTGCAGGAGACCAGCAGACTTCTTTACCTGTAGCATTGTGATTTTATTTAAAAGAAAATAAGGAGGGCCCAGAGGGTTAGCTCAGTAGTTCCGGTGCCTGCCTCGCAAGCACAAGGTCCTGAGTTTGATCCGCGGTAACCACATATAATGCTGGGCGTGGAGACACGCCCACCAACAATCAACACCACATACCACAATGCTGGACGTGGTGGCTCACGCCTGTCATGCCAGCACTCGGGAGGCAGAGACAGGAGGATTACTGAGCTCGCAGTGGCTTGCCTGGGCACCATAGTGAGCTCAGGGCCAGCCTGAACTACAAAGCGAGACCCTGTCTCAAAAGCAAAAAAAAAAAAAAAAGAAAATAAGGAGGCTGGGGATTTAGCTCAGTGGTTCCTCTGTTTTCCTGGCAAGCACAAGGTCCCTAGTTCAATCTCCCGTAACACATATCACAGTGCTGGGAGCGGTGGCTCACGCCAGTAATCCCAGCACTCAGGAAGCTGAGGCAGGAGGATTGTTGAGTTCAAGGCTTACCTGAGCTACATAGTGAGTTCAGGGCCAGCCTCAACTACAAATGGAGACTCTGTCTGAAAACAAACAACAACAAAAACCTAAAGGAAAATAAAGGTCGGGGATTTAGCCCAAGTGGTATTGTGCCACTTGGAAGCAGAAGGGCCCAAGTTTGATCTCTAGTCTGCAAAAAAAAATATATATATATATTCATGTATTACTTGTATAATTATAGTTTAATTCGAAACTTTTCATTCATTTCCAGCCAATTAGCTTTGATTTACGTGTGTACTGTGTACTGTGTCTTAATTTGCATGTCCAGGGACAAAGTACATTTGCTGTGTGTGTCTGTGAATGAAGCACAGTGATTAGTAACCTGATTAAAATTTAGAAAGTACAAGAAGCAAAGGGGAAGTTTTTTCATTCATAAAAGCAACAAAGCTAATAATGTATGCAGGAATAGATCTCTTCAGAAATATGAAAAAGTTTATCATAAGAGTAACCATCCTTTCTTAGAAGCACTAAACACAAAACAATAAGACTAATACTAGGTGACAGACACCATATCCACAGATGAGAGAAACTGATACCTTAAAGATAATATTTTTCCCTCTAGTACAGTCTCACTCAAAATTCCAACAGGATTTTTTTCTATGGAACTTTACAACTTGGTTATAAAATAGATGTGAAAAAAGTAAACTGTGTGATACAACCAAGGTAGTTTTTAGAAAGAATAGCAGGCATGTGGAGAAGGGGCTTCTCTTATCAAGCAGTAAGATACTTTATAAAGCTTTGCTCATTAAAATGCAGTATTGGGGCCAGAGATTTAGCTCAGAGGTTCCTGCGCCTGCCTCACAAACCCAAGGTCCTGAGTTTGATCCCAGTAACCACATACAACAATGCTGGGCGTGGTGCCTCACACCCACCAGCAATCAACCAGCAATCAGCACCACATTCCACAGTGCTGGGCGTAGTGGCTCATGCTTGTAATCCCAGCACTCGGGAGGCAGAGACAGGAGGATTGCTGAGTTCGAGATTTGCCTGGGCTACATAGTGAGCTCAGGGCCAGCCTGAACTGCAAAGCGAGACACTGTCTCAAAAAAAAAAAAATGCAGTACTGGTTCACATACAGACAAACAGATGAACTGAGGAGTCTAGGTAAAAAGAACTGGGAGGAAAGATAGGACTGGAATAGTAAGTGGTGCTTAGCAGACTGGATATCCATTTGGAGAAAGATCAAATGAAACCTGCATCACATCATACAAGAAGGTCCACTTCAGATGGGCTGAAGGCTTAAACATATGAAACAAGGGGAGATGTTTTGGACCGAATGCAGAGTATATCTCTACACCTGGAGGGGCCTTCCTGATTCTTCCACCCACACAGTGTGACAGGGCCACACTGTGACGGGACACTGTAATACTGGCCAGGGCCCCCGGCGGACTTCGCCTCCCACTTCTCCAAGGGACAGCCGGCCGGACCACTGACTAGCCTCTTCCTTCTCCCTCTAGCTCAGCCGGGTCCAGGGAAGAGGGGCTGCTGCCAGTGCCTCCCACTGGTCCTTGTTGACAAAACAAGGCATCTCCTCTTCCGGATTCCTTTCCTCCCACTAGGGAATGTAGCGATGCTCAGTTTCTTGTGGAGAAATAGGAAGTTTGTATGAAATGATGACTCTCAACTGTATAAATGGCACAGAATTTACAAGGGTGGGGATTCCTACTTTTTCTCCATGTACCCACTAGAGCCACCATCTCCTAACACTTAATCTTTTCCGGCATTGTAACTTTTGGAAGATTGTCATAGAATTGTTCTTTTTGTTCAAAGAAGTTTGGATGTCAACTTTTTATATTCCATTCTATGGCAGAAAATACAGATTTCATACTCAGACAGCTTACTGTCTGTTGCTAGGTGCTGAGAAACACAAAAAAGCAAGACATGACCCGAGCTATAGGCTGGATAAAGCTGGTGCTAATTAGACATGTAGGCAGCACCCAGGTCAGGTGAAAGCTCCCAAAAGAACATGGAGATCATGTTACTCTCTAAAATGTAAATAATTTAATTTTGCTCTCTTTGGTCAAATACACATTATTGCCCCAACCTAATTTATCCACCTCCACACTTGATCCCAGTCCTTTGGGAGCTCATTTCACTGACTGTCTCCCTCCCTAATCGCTCAATGACTCAGGCTCCTCAGCCTCAGAATATTCATATGCTCTTTCCTTCAAGAATAAAATAAAAAGGCCTGGGTCTTGCTCCCCTTCTTTCCCTAACTGACTTCCCCTTACCTGCCTGACTCTCTCCTCTTCCCTCCCCTTCTCTGTGCTAATTCTCCACCTGCTTTGCCCAGTAAACCCCTTCCATCTCTTCACAGCGTGGTTTGGAACATCAGCTCCTCGGGGAAGCCTCTCAGAGGGCAGAGGAGGCCAGGGTCCCTGCTGTCTCTCTCTTTTTTTTCTTTTGAGACTGGGTCTCACTTTGTAGTTCAGTCTGGCCCTGAACTCACTATGTAGCCCAGGCAAGCCTCAAACTCAGCAATCCTCCTGCCTCTGCCTCCCCCAGCCCTGCACTGTGGTGTGTGGTACTGACTGCTGGTGGGTGTGAGTCATCACGCCCAGTGTTGTTGTATGTGGTTACTGGGGATTGAGCCAGGAACCTTGCATCTGCTAGGCAGGCGCTGGAACCACTGAGCTAAATCTCTGGCCCTTGCCATCTCTTTCCTTTGCAATACCAAGCAGTGTTGAGGACAGATTATGTCTTCCTCTCCTACTACTATGCCAGCCTCACTAGAGCAAAGATTCTGTCCATTATAACTTATTCCCCAAAAGATGCACTGTTCTAGGCATCCTGCTGGGCACAAAGTAGGTGCTAAATTCGAATATGTAGAATGTATAAATTCTTGCCACTCAACAATGGACACTTTTGGAACTTGAGATCTGCCTGTGAAATTGCTGGTCTTTCCTAGTCTCAACTTTCCAGTCCCACAATTCACTTCTCCAAGTCCTCCTTCTAGACTCCTTAAAGGAACTCTTAGTGACAACTTCATGTCCCCCTCACATATCAACATTACTTCAGTTTATGTCCCTATTCCTTCCCCAAAATGCTCTTACTAAGGCTGCTGGAAGTTAGCTAATCATGAAATCCAAAGGGAAAATTCTGTCTTTAACTTATTGGAATTCACTGTTGCATTTGACAGTGTTGATTACTTTTCCCTTGAAACCTCGGTTCCCATGGCAACCCCCTCTCCTACCTGTCAAATCTCTCAGACTCTTCCTTCCTTCTGTCACCGGCCTGTACCTTGATGGCCTCCTCAAACGGAACTCGTGATCCTGCCTGCCCTGGGCCCTCTCCCATTCTCTCTGTACTCTCTCTGTGGTCTCACTGTTCTCAGGGGACCCATTACTCTGAGTGGTGACGGCTCTGGGCCAGTGCTTCCAGTCAAATCTCTTCCTGAGCCCTGGACTCAGGACTTGAGTGCCTGTTGGGCTCCACCTGGCTGTGTCCCTGGCACATGGGGGTACCTGAACCAGTCTCCTGCATCTCGGACTTGCTGTCCATGCTGTGTTCCCACTCAGGGGCCTCCCTGCGATCCACCCAGGGCTCCGCTCAAGACGCCTGGCAGGCACCCTGGACCTGACACTGCTGTCGGCTAGCCATTCATGCATTACTCCTGGTTTTTATCTACTATGAGCTTCTGATAGACTTTGCTCCAACCTCCTGGTCTAGTTCTGCCCTGTCCCTCTCTTATCTGGATGTGCGCTGCCCCGGGACTGGTGACTGCTTATAATAAACACCTGGGTTTGTTTGGCTTTCTATCACTTCTTATTCTTCCCTATGCCCCTTTATTACCTTTAGGTCGTCTCTTGGTTCCTATTCCATGTGGCTTGGGAGGGACCTGAGCTGTTCTAGCACGCCGAAGCCACACAGACCCAAGTTCAATCAAGCCGCTTTCCAGACACTGACTCGATCCACTTATGGAAGAAATAGTTCATTATACAATGTTTAAAAGCCACTGGGTAGAACTACTACTGACACACTGAGATGTCGAGACTGTGACCCAAATCCCATGTCCTACTTTGCTCACCATTCCCTCCTTCTGTCTTGCATCTCTGGGTCTCAGTTTTCCTTCCCTGAGAAATGGGGAAAAGGTGGTTCACTGCCTCGCTGGAGGCAGGGGGTGGAGTTGTGATGACCACACAGGACAGCAGCCATGAACCCATGACACAAACTGGGGCTACGGTGAGAGCACAGTGTAACACCTGAGACCCAGACAGCTTCATCCTTGACTTTCATTTTCTTGTTTAATTCCCAGGATGTCATTGCACAAGTCCTTTTCATAAAAAGACATTTCATTTCAGACACTATAGATTTCAGGCAGAAAATAATTATTCTGCCCCGACTTCGCCAGCTGCCTGCTGCCAGGTGCTGAAAGGTACAAAAATGCACCAGAGGCTGCCCCAGACACAGGGCGAGGGGGATGAGACCAGGGCTAATTAGAGCTCCAGTCAGGACCCCGAGGGCGGAGAGAGGCTCCCCGAGATCAGGTTCCCTGGTAAAATGAACATGATTG
>PVIC010059744.1:0-10032 GCA_004025085.1 Thryonomys swinderianus | reverse complement strand
GTAGACATACACCACCACATCTGGCATGTTTTTTGTACTTTCTAATTTTTCTACAATGCATATATAACACAGAAATTTAAGATTGTAAGAGTAGAAAGATGGAAGGAAGAAAAAAGTGGAAAAGGAGAGGAGGGGAGACAGAAAAGGAATGGGAGGGGAGAGAACCCAAGAGAGGCAGGTTTTGAATTCACTAAGCCTTTTAGTTTGGATCGTGATCAGATACAACAACCTCACAACAAAGGAGATGGCAACAATTACTTTCTAAAGATATTGTCTATAAATTCCAGAACCTCAGGTGGTGGGACACTGTGGTACAAAGAACACAGGGGTTCAAACTTGTCACCTAGTCTTAAAAACAGTTTGGGTTGGGCTGGAGGATTAGTTCAGTGGTTCCGGTGCCTGCCTCGCAAGCGCAAGGTCCTGAGTTCAATCCCCGGAAACCACATACAATGCTGGGCGTGGAGACTCACGCCCACCAACAATCAATACCGCATACCACAGTGCCAGGTGTGGTGGCTCACGCCTGTAATCCCAGCACTTGGGAGGCAGAGGCAGGAGGATTGCTGAGTTCGCGGCTTGCCTAGGCTACACAGTGAGCTCAGAGCCAGCCTGAACTACAAAGCGAGACCCTGTCTCAGAAAAAAAAAAAAAACAAACAGTTTGGGTTTTAGTTTTTCAACTATACGTTAGAAAGAAAAATAATTTTCCAACATAAGGTTCATAGCAGCATTATTATTCATAATATTATTCATAATTGCCCTCTACTAGAATAACTACCCCAACACCATCAACCCTAGAATGGATAAAATTGAAATTTCAAATTGGAGGAACACCTCTATCCCCAGGCAAACTGGAAAGTTGCCCATCATTGGACCTGACACTGCAGAGAGATTAAAGTTGGAGTTAAAAGTCTTTCAAGTTAGAGATGCTTCAAAGATATCCTTGGCTTTCTAGGGATGCACCAGATATATAGAGTATAGTTGGCCCATGCCTGTAATTCTAACCCATGAGAGGCTGAGGCAGGAGGATCATCAGAGTTCAAGGCCTGCCTGAACTACTTAGCAAGACCCTGTCTCATCCCTATCCCCACCAGTATCAGGTATATCCCAGAACTAAAGGCTAAATACACTCATTGTAGCAAAGGAGAAAACCAATCTCCCCCAAGTTCAAAGTGATCAACCAACAGCTGCTTACTAAAAACAAAATAGAAAAACAAAACTAATATTCTTCATAAAAAGACAGATTCACATTCTCTATATCATATACAACACCGAGTATGTAACAAAAAATAAGTAGATGTGAAAAATAAGGAAAAATGAAATACTGAAAGCAAGGGGACAAAAGAATGACATTTAAATTGTTGAAAGAATAGTAGAAGGTCCCATTTACATTTTAAAAAATTGAAACAGGCAAATGCTTGTATTATATTAGAAGTAGCTCCCCACAGGTAGTGAAAGACAAAGGCATGAGGGGTCCCCCTACGACACTGGTGACATTCTCTTTCTTTATCCAGATGCTGATTATACAGCTGTTTCAGTTTGTAAAACTTCAGCACACTACATGCTTTACAATATGAACACTGTATCTAACCATTTAATACTTCCATAAAACGTGAAGGGAATAACCACACAAAACACACACAGGGTTAGAGCAAATATACACTTAGGGCTGACTATACTGGATATATTTATAGAAGGCATTTGGTTTTTTTGTTTGTTTGTTTCTGCTTTTCGAGACAGGGGCTCACTATGTAGTTCAGACTAGTCTTGAGCTCATTATGTACCCCAATATAGGCTTGAAACTTGAGGTGCTCTTCCTGTCTCGGCCTCACAAGTGGTGGGATTACAGGCACATGCTGCCACTGCGCTAGGGATACAGCAAGATTTATAACAGTATTATCATCATCCCACAGAAAGTTTGGGGAGATCTAAATGGATTAAAAAGCCTAAGCTTCCTAGGGAAAACCTTACTGTTCAATTTGATTTTTAAGCTCTTTTTAAGCACTAGCCTAATGCTGTGTTTACAATATTCACTACATATTTATTGACTGAGTGGATCTTCTAATTCAGGATAGTATTCACATACAAGGCTGCATTTGGACACTTTTGCTCTGTCTATTGTAATTTTATTCTTCTTCCTCCCCTCCTCTGTCTTTTCTCTTACTCCTCTTCTTTGGATTCTCTTAAATGTCCTTTGATTTATAAAAACTGAATTACTACTATACTTGGTTGGTTTTTTTTTGTTTTTTTTTTTTTTGAGACAGGGTCCCGCTTTGTAGTTCAGGCTGGCCCTGAGCTCACTATATCGCCCAGGCAAGCCTCGAACTCAGCAACCCTCCTGCCTCTGCCTCCCGAGTGCTGGGATTACAGGCATGAGCCACCATGGCCAGCTTTTCTGCTTTGTTTTTTGAGATGGTCTCGCTAAGTAGTTCCAGCTGATCCTCCCGCTGCAGCCTCCTGAGTGTTGGGATGACAGGCAAGTGCCACCAAACTACACCTCTCAATGTTCTAGACCTAATGTCTTGAGATCTTCAGAAGAGGCTGCTACACACCTAAGAACTAAGCCACCCCAAAGGCAAGCAAATAAACCTGAAGAAAAGGCTGCAAACATCTTTGATGTACACATTCCCATTGAGTCCCATCTTCCTATACCCTAAAAGCCTGGACCACCCAGAGAGCAGCCTCCAGGAAAGGCTCAGGGACATTGCCAACCTGGTGTCGCTGAAACTGCAGCTGAAACACCCCGGCAGCACTGGCTGCACAGCCCCTCACTGCTGGCCCTGGCAGCAAACCTGATACCTTTATCAGCAGAGGTGGCTTTGAAGTGGCTGGCAGGCTTCCATCCCCTACTCAAATGAGCGCGGCTTCACATTCTATTCTTCCCTCCAAAGACGATCTCTTTATCAGACATGAGAAAAAGAGAGCTCAATTAATCAGAACAGATTTTTTTGTGACCAAAAAAATAAACTGGTCAACTGGAACAGCTGCCGATAAAGCTCCGTACGTGGTGCAGGTCACCGTGCTACAAGGCAGGGGACAAGGTCAGGACAGACACTAGGGTGGGAAGGGAGTGGTGAGAGCTGAAGGGTCGACTGCTCATCCACATCCGCGCCCCTAAAGACTTCTCCGTGTTAAATCCTTCCTCCACGGCATGCGATACAAGCATACAATGTTCGGGAGACTTTTCTCCGCGCTACACAGTCCACCCTGCATGTCGTGGGGGTTTGTCACAGAACCCCCGAGTTACCAAGACCCAAAGGTACACAAGTCCCTTAGTGAAATGACACAGTGTGTGCATACAGTCTCTGTATATCTTCCTGTATACTTTAAATCATCTTTAGATTATTTATACTAGCTAATGCAAAATAAGTGCAACACAAACAGTTGTTATATTCTGTTGTTTAGGGAATAATGATAAGAAAACAGCCTACATACATACAGCGTGCAGATGTGGTTTTGTTCCCAAACAGCTTTGATCTGCAGTTGGTTGAAGCCATAGTGTGGGACCTGTAGATTTGCAGGGCTGACCGTGCTTGCCAGAGACATACAGGCTCTGTGGGTTGGTTTTCTCTACCTGTTTGTGAAAGTAACTCCACAGAACGTGGCTCTGTGGAGCGTTCCTGTCCTCTTCATGCCTATATGCCAAGCAGCTGGGCTCAGGCTCCAGAGGAAATCCTATCTCAGTCCAAAAACAGAGGCAATAGACACTGCCTTTAGTCTAAAATCTCCTTCATCCCCTCTAAATGCCAGCCCCACTTCTTTGATGCCAAGGGAATCAGACAGGTCATAGCTTCTGTGACTGACTTAGCAATGGTAAAAATACATGTTCAATATCTAAAGGTTCTGGAGAAAAGTCCTCATGGAGCCTCTTCATTCCTTCCTCAGCATTCTTTTTGCATTCCCTGTCTCCTGCTGTGTGAGGGAAGCCAAATCTGCCTTTTGACAGCCTCCAGGCACCAAGCAGGTGATTGCCTGGAGACTGAGGGGCAGGCAGACACGCGGACATGTCCTCCGTGCTCCTCACGTGCCCCGGGAGGAAAAGCAGGGTATCTGTGGCGTGTGTGCAGCCATCCCAGGCCCAACTGCTAGACTGATTTGACTGCACTCAGGTGGGTGTCTGGTGTGAGTATTTCTGTTACCTTTTAGAACAACTTTACTGAAGCACAACTGACAGAGAGTAAAATGAATACGTTTTAAGTGTACAGCACAGTAAGTTCTGACAAGTACATGCCCACCCTTAAGATGATGTGATTGTTTTTCAACATCGTTAAGTTCCCTTATGTCCCTTGTGGCCAACTCTTCGTCCCAACCAGGTCCAAGGCTGGCCCCGAGCTCACTATGTAGCCCAGGCAAGCCTCGAACTCACCAATTCTCCTGGCTCTGTCTCCCAAGTGCTGGGATTACAGGCATGAGCCACCATGCCTGGCATTGTGGTGTGTGGTACTGATTGCTATTGGGCGTGGTGATTGTCGTATGTGGTTACAAGGGATCAAACCAGAGACCTTGCGCTTGCTAGGCAGGTGATGGAAAAATTGAGCTAAATCTCTGGCCCTGAGACAGACTTCTTAAAGTTTTGTATACACGGTAACATCCAGAATGTACTCATTTATGCTCCATTTAGCTCTTTTTCATCAGCATGGTGCTCTTTTGAGCTCATTTATATTGTATCTATCAGCACTTTGTCTCTTTTATTGCTGAGTGGTATATACCATGTACCACAATATGTTCTTCCATTCATCTGTTGATGGGCATTTGGGTTGTTTCTAGTCTGGGCTATTGTGAGGGAAGTCTCAGTTTTCTATGGCAGCTGTAACAAATTACTGCAAACTTGGTGGCTGAAAACAGCATACTTGCTCGCTTACTCTTGTGGAGGTCAGAATGCAAAAAGTAATTTTACTGGCTGAAACAAGGTGTCAGCAGGGCTGCCTCTGCTTGGGAGGCTCTGGAGGAAAAGTGTCCTTTTGTCTTTTCTAGCACCTAGACCTGCTGCGTGGCTCCTCCCTCCACAGCCAGTGGCATAGCATTTTCTCTCTGCATCTCGGTCCTGCAAAGTGGCCTTCCTTTCATTTATCTGTAATATCTGCCTCAGAAGGACCCTGTGGATAACCAAGCATAATATCCTATCACCAGAGCCTGCAAGTGTCACGTGGTAAGATAGCAGAGGTTCCAAGGATTAACACACGGACATCTTCTAGGAGGGTTGGGCATTTTTCAGTCTATCCCAAAAGCTGTTTTCAATATTCAGGTATAAGCCTTTGCATAGACATATGTTTTTATTTCTTTGGAGAAAATGCCTAGAAATATTTGGAACTGCTATATCTGATGGTAAGTACATATCTAACTTCATAAGATCCTGACAAACCATTTCCCAAACTGGTTGTATTGTGTCACATTCTTATAAACAATTGTGTATGTGTGTGTGTGTGTGTGTGTGTGTGTGTTACTGGAGATTGAACCCAAGGTGTGCTAAGCCATATCTCCAGGTCTTTTAAAGTTTTATTTTTAGACAGGGTCTTGATAACTTGCTGGCTGGCCTTGAACTTTCCATTCTTCTGCCTCAACCACAGTGTAGCTGGAATGATAGGTGTGCACCTGTGTCTGGCCCATCTTTGCCAACACTTTTTATTTTCAGAATTTTAATTTTAATCATCTTGCAAATTTGTGGTATATCACAAATTTAATGTTTTTCTGGTCCTGGTTATAGAACCTAGGGCTTCATGTACAATACTCAAGCACTTTGCCCCTGAGCTACACCCCAAAGTCTTCAGCATTGTTCTAATTCATACTTCCCTGATAGTTAATGACACTGAATATTTTTTCATGTGCTGACTGATCTTTTATATGTTCATTAATGAAGCACTCACTGAAATGTTGTGCTTGTTTTTAAACATGTGGATAGTGTGATACACTATTAGTGAGTTCTAAGAGTTCTTTATTCTATATTTGAATGTGGCCCCGAAGTTCATGTGTTGGAAACTGAACCCTCAATGAAACAGTGTTGACCCTTAGGAGGTAAACAGGTGAATGGTTAGTACTGTCACCATGGCTATGGGCTGGGTGTGGGCTCCTGATGGAAGGAGGAGCTTTGCTTGTGCATCGTACTGTCTCTACCTTCTCTTTGTGGTTCATGCCTATCTTCTCCTATGTTATGATCCAGCGAGAAAGTCCTTGTTTGATGTAAACCCCTCAAACTTGAACTTCTCAGTCTCCAAATCTGTTGACAAATAAACCTTTAGGAGCCAAACTAAACCTCTCTTCCTTAAAGAAGAAAAGAAACAAATCTTCATTCTTTATAAATAAGTCTCAGCTTTCCTGTCATAGAACACAAAATAGATGGAGACACACATATTATAAATATTTTCTCTCAGTCCATGGCTTGTTTTTCATTTTCTTAACAATGTCTTTCCAAGGAAAAAAGTTCACAAATTGATGAAGTCTCATTTATCTTTTTCCCCCTTTTATAACTCATGCTTTTTATATCCTAAGAAATCTTTGTTCAATATCACAAAGATTTTTAAAAAGCTCTCCAAGTAACTTCCACGAATACTACTGTTCTGTGGGGAACCTGACCTTGCTTTCCTGATTTAATCTGAGTTTCTGCCAGTTGAAATGTAACAGTGCTCAAGGTAAAGCAGGAATATCATGAACTGGAATACTGTAAAAACAAGGGTGCAACCGAGAGCCTTCAGACCATCTGAACTGACCAGCTCCCAAGCTTAGCCGTGAGCAGCTGTCAAGTGCTGAAACAGTGAGTTGAAAAAGCAAAGTCAGATGCATTTTTAGTGTGTTCCATCTAAGTGAAAGGAGGAAGAAAAAGAGTTATTCTCTCTCGTGAGGGAAGCAGCACACCCAAGTTTTCACTCTAACCTGATCAAGTAGGGAACATTGTGTCTGTTTTGGGTAGGATTCTTTTAGAATACGCCTCTCACAGAGACCACACAGATATGACAGTCCGACTTGGCAGTGTTTGGTCACCATTTCTGAAGCCACCACATTAAACAAATGAAGGTGGCAGCAATAATATTTGCCCAAATCTTGGTTCCAACAGAGGTCAGACAGACTGAGCTTTCATTACACAAAAGGAGATGTCAGGAGCACCAAGAGGCTTGATTTTCCCTGAGCTCCTAGACAAAGTGGGTCTGTCTCTAAGCTGTGGACAGGAGGCCACTTTCTCCAGATGTTATATTTAGTTAAAGGAATCTCCAACACAGCCTCATGCAAAATGCGAAGTATGTCCCAGCAGGCATAACCACAGACCAGAAGGCCAGCAGGGCACCCCTGAAGGGAGCTCAGCCACACAGAGGGGCCAATTGTGTAGCCACCCTGACACCCCCACATTAGCTGAATTAGCTGTGAGCCAGATTTTTGGCCAGTTCTCACATTTAATGAGTCTTTGTTTCCCTCTTACTAGAGATTCTGGCCCTGGGGAGAAAAACATGCTGACTATTTCAAACCACCTCCTTGCCCAACACCAGGTAAGGGAATAATCCAGTGCAGATGTTTAGCACCTCTGCAACTTTTCAAGCCAAGGATGAAAGAAAAGGTTAGGTTAATTCTATGCCTCAGTGAAATATCTGGGTTCAGTGGAAAGAGGTAAGAAAATCTGGAATAACCTCTTCACCCACACACCTATAACGCTGGGTTTGAATACCAGCCCTACTGCATTTCTGCCTAATCTCTTTCTACCTCAGGTTCCTCGTTTGAAAAAAAAAAAAAAAAAGGCAAGGAACTTACAGATTTATTGGAAGCATTAAAGGAGATAATGCATAAAAGTACTTAATGTAATACCTGGTGCATAAGTATTCAAAAATGTTGGTTTATTGTCATCAATAACTCCACTTCAGTGAATTTTGTAGATTAAAATTAACAAAGCATAGATATTTACAGTCAAGATAGAAATAAAGCTATCTTTTCTGAAGCTTCTGTCTACAAAGAAATGAATTTTCCTTTTGTTGCTAGAATCAAATCTACTGGTTAAAAAAAGATACATCTAATTCATACACATTTGGACTCAGTTTGGCATCTCATGGCTGTTGATCATCACAAAAACCAGCATCTGAAAGACTCTTCATTTCTCAAGAACCCTGATCTTCAATTTCTTAAACTTGCCCTCTCTACATTTTCCTTCAGGGCTGCAGTTAATCTACCAAAATTTAATAAAGTTTACACAACTACTAGAAGAAGCCCCAGTGGTAGGCTGGTCATCAGAGAATTGTACTATATTGTATTTAGAAGCATCTTGGAGATCACAGAGCCCAAACTTTTTCTTAAAGTTTGGAGAACTGAGACACACAAAGAAGTTACGGCCCATGGTCTTAGAGCTAATAGAGCTGGGCCCAACAGAAAGGACCACTTGGAAAAGGCCTTTGCTTTGATATACAAACCAAGCCCCTAAGAAGCTTCAAATAACTGAGAGATGGTAGGTGTAGGTGTACGCCTGTAATGGGACACCTAAAGGCTGAAACAGGAGGATTCCCAGAAGTTTGAGGCCAGCCTAGACTATATAGAGAGAACATCTCAAAAAAACAGAACAAAACCAAAACAAAACAATAAAAACAACAACGGAAATCAGACAAGGTGGCTGAGGTCTCTTATCTGACCAGGGTATTTTAACCAGTGGGATTCTAATTTATCACATGCAACACACTCTAAACAAAAGAGATTCAAAAGCTGTGGTACAGAAAATGTTTCTTTGCCTATTACCAGATAGCAGAGGGGCTCTTACCCAGACAGAGCATAATGAATCTGTTTATGTAGAACTCTTTGTGTACACTGGGGTCCCAAGGGAGAGAGGGAAAATGATTCACTCTGTAGGACAGAAAACGTTGGCTATTCAACAAGCCTATGCACCACTCTAATCAAGTATAATCTAACCAAAACAAAGTTATAAAGATCAAGATCGAGTCCTAGAACCTGCAATTATGTACAATACTATGACTATAGTAGCAAATGTAATTTTAAGTGAGAGAATCAAGATTCCAAAGAATATGGACTATATGGTTCTACTTCAAGTATGAAATGAAGCAAAAGGAATTTCCGTTATGAAAAGTCAGAAGAGTAGTTACCTTTATAGGTTTAGAAGGGAACATGGGGGTCCTAGTAAGATAATAAAATATTTTGTTTCTTATACAGCACCTGGTTACATTGTAGGTTCTGGGTTCACTCTGTGAAAATGCACTGAGTTGAGTGCACTTTTCTTCAATGAAGTGTAAAAAGAGTCTTGTAAGAGCAGGACTTCCTTACACCCCCAGCATAAGAGGGCACCGCTTATGAAGGTCAGCCTTGATACCACAGCTAAAGTACTGTTTGTGGTGGACCTGCTTTCTGGAGGTGGCAGGTTCTGTGCCTGCCTATGTGCCATGCGTGGAAGCATCCAGTGCAATGTGGCTGGGCACCTGGGAAGCCAGGCACACTCAGGCTATGATGTCTATCTGCCTTTACCACAGATACCTCTGAGAGCTGCGAAGCTACACTTTCTCAGCGTGGCCCATCTCTAAGCTTCTAAGAGTAGGAGCAAAGATGGCTGACAGGTTAGGTGAAGTCAACCTTGATGAGCATCTCTCGCCAAATAAAGGATTTTCTCTCAGAACAGAGAAAATGGAGGCAGAAATTACTAACCAACTCCTATCCTGCTTGAGATAATTAAGTGGTTGTTAAGGTCACACAGAGGAGCTGAAATGGTGACCAATTACTGTAGAGATTTCACCTCAATAGGTTTTAATTTTAGTCACACATGTCACCAAGTGTTGCAGAAGAATTCAAATCGATCACAAGCAAGCAAGACCAGATGCTGGAAACTATGGAGATGGTACAGCACCTGGATCCCTAAATAAAGTGTGGCCCCTTCTGCAGGGGAGTCAGTGAGCCCTGGGAGGAATTCTCTTTCTTTCCTCTCTTTCCTTAGACAATTTTATCCTCATACCCTGTCTGTCTCTGAGACACAGAGAAAACCCCTGCATGGACCAGTCCCCGGTACAGTCTGAGTGTTGTAACTCAGTTCTTTTTTTCACTCTGATAAAAACAGAAGAAACTG
>PVIC010059743.1:0-10002 GCA_004025085.1 Thryonomys swinderianus | reverse complement strand
TAATCCCATCTAATCATTTAACACACTATTTTCTCAGACCAAGGTTAGTAGTACAGGAAGTCACAGGAAAACATAAACATTTTCCCAGAGCATCTATTTGACTCAAAAGTTAGGGGAAAATATTCTTTACAGTAAAATAAACATGCACGTATCATGGAATCGAATGTAAAATGAAGTTAGCATTAAAAATAGAGCTTAGAGCTTCAAAGCAAGGTCACAGCCAGGCTGGGAAGCAGGGACCAGGGTCGCATAGTCCATCTCCCCCCCCCCAAAGAGCAGGCTGGGAACTCAGCAGGAAAGAGCTCTGTTATCAAGGTGACTGGGCTGCTGGGCTACCTCCCAACATGAGGGCTCCATGGGTGGCCACTTCCGAAGCAGCAGGGGTGCGGGTCCCAGTGACAAGGCCCCCTAGAGTCCCTACAGTGGTCGGGGTCAGCATACCAAAGGCAGAGAGGTGCCCAGCTGCTGTTTGTGGCCCCGTCTTGAGCAAGGAAGGAAACAGCATGGACAGGATCACACCTACCATAGCCTTTTTGATGCCCAGAACTGTTTCCTACCTCCAAGGGCTGGGAAAGCTTGGAAAACTACAGAAAAAGCAAATTCCTGTGCATTGTGCATTCCATAAACATTATTTACAGGAGGCTCAAATAAGCTAATTAGTAAATAACTACCCCCACGTTCTAGTGTTTGCACCAGGAAGGTCCGCCAAGGGGCCATGTGTTACAGCTCAGTTTTCAGCTTGGTGCTTTTGGAAGGTGGTGGCTCTTTTAAGGGGAGGGGATCAGTGAGCAGTCTTAAGTGACTGAGGTCTCAACCTGGGAGGGGACAGTGCTTCTCCCACCACTGTGAAGTAAGCAGCCTCCACCCAGTGCATTTCTGCAAGTGGTCACAGAGCCTGAAACCTCCAAAATTATGGGCCAAAAACCTTTCTTTTTCTGAAGCTGATTATCTCAGGTATTTTGTGACAGTAATGGAAGGAACCACACCATATGACCTTCAATCACTTATGACCCAGATACCTGTCATATAAAACTTATTCCTTCCCACTCAGTGGGCTGCAAAGATCCATTCTTCGTAATGGCCAAGGGCAAAATCTCAACTTTTGAAGTGGCCAGGATCTACTACAGACTTTTCATTACTTCTGCTTCAGTGAAAGTGAATTGTGATCCCAATTTTCAGGTGAAAACCTGTGGTTTAAGCATATCTCTAAGGTCACATATGTGTCAAGTGTCAAAGCCAAACCAAGAACCAACTGTCTAATTCTAAAAGCTCTTTCTATTAGGCGTGGTGGTGCACATCTGTCATCCCAGTACTTAGGAGGCTGAGGCAGGAGGATCCCTGCAAGTTCACCACCTACCTAGGCTACACAGTGAGTTCAAGGCCAGCCTGGACTACATAATGAGACCCAATCTCAACAAAACAAAACAAAAATAAAAGCTCCTCCAGTTGACACTAACATAGAGCTACCTTTCCATTTGCTTTCTCCACTTGCATCAGTGCTGGACACAGGAAGTCCTCAGATGTGCTGCACTTCATATAAAAACAGAGCTGAAGGGGCTGAGGATTTAGCTCAAGTGGTACTGCACCTACCTTGGAAGCACAAGGGGCCAAGTTCAATCCCTGGTATCACAAAACAAACAAACAAACAAACAAAACCCCAGAGCCCATTTCATCAGTGGCTTCCAAATGACAGTGGAAGCGTTGTAGTATTCAAATACCTGTCATACCCACAACAGGGAAAAGGCCTCACCCCTGGGGATTTGGGTCCTGACTCCGGAACCATCAAACAGGAAGCGGGGCCTTTGAACCCCAAGAAACATCGTAATGGAATTTTTTTGAGATGCTCAGGTAAGGGGAAAAGCTGGGGGTTTTGATGTTTTTTTCCCCTAGAAGCACTTTCTCATGAAGTAGTTTATTTGCGGTGAAGGTCCTGGGGTTAACGACGCCCTTCTTGACCCAGGAAAAACCGGCTGTAAAGCTCAGCCTGGCACTTGGCCTTGGCTCTTCACGGCGGCTCCCTGGGACCTCTCGGGATGAAAGTGATGTCATTTGATTCTGCGTGGCCTCTACAACAGGCACTGTGGGCTCAATCCAAGCTGGTGCGAAAGCCCCAAGCCCCCAGGCCATCCACCGGGACGCCTCTCGTTCCCAGTGTTCCTGAGGATCTCAGCTTGTGCACAGCACAGCGGTCCCGAAGAGGGGCTGCGGCCTTGAAGCCCTGTGGGTAGCTCTGCCCTGGTCTCTCTGCTCTACGTGGCTGCAGGACCACGGGGAACCTGGAGTCCCTGAGAAAGGGCTTTATCTGCTTCTGGGGCTCCAGGGGCCCCTTCACACCTGCTGGGTGATGGCGTGACTGACTTGTTAACTCCCATTACAACAGCGATAACAACAGCAATGAGTACTTCCTGAGCCTGACTTTCACGGAAAGTGATGCTCATTGCCTAAATTTATTTCTTTTAATCCATGAGACGAACCTAGGAATCGGCCCCATCAGCTTCATTTTACACACAAGGAAATGAGGGGCCACAGAGTCTGTGCCACCCAGTTGAGGTCACCCAGTAGAGAAGTGGACCTAGTGTCTGACTCTGAACCTTTTGCTCTGATTACATCACAGCAAATCTCTTGCTATCCACATAGCTAACAACAAGGAAGAAACTGTCCGACCTAGCCAGCCACAGTGGCGCATGCCTGCAATTGCTGTACCCTAGAGGCAGAGGCAGGAAGGTCTCTATCAGCGCAAGGCCAGCCTGAACTTCATAGCAATCCCCTGTCTCAAACAAAAGAACAAAACAAAATTTTAAAACCACCACCAACAAAAACTGACCTCACTCATGATAAAAGAAATACACTGAAGGCTGGGGATGTAGCTCAGCCTGCCTGGCAAATGCAAAGTCCTGAGATCAAGCCCCAGTGTTGAGAAAAAAAAAATAAAATGGAGGATGCTTGAGAAAATTATGCCACTCCTGCTTTGGGATGCTTTGCTCACAAAGAAGGGTGGTTAGCTTAGGAAGCAAGCTACTCACAGCCAGCGTTCAGTGGAAAGGCAAACCACAGTATCCACACCTAGTTCCTCAAAAACTCCAAAGAAGCACAACTCTATGACCCAGCAACACTCCTGGGTACAGATGGGCCACTGGGCCGCATTATCCGACACAGTGTGAGGTGCACAGGTGCAGCTCAGTGGCTCCGCGTGTGCAAGAGCCTGGGTTCCAAAATACACACATGTGCGGATAAAATGAAATAGCAAAATGGCAGCCATGCAAGTGACCACTGACAGATGACAGCAAAACTAAAACGCACAGTTCATATTACAAGGTGTACACCTAGCACATTCAGCCCTGAACTGGAAACTCCGACACTGCTTCAAGACACAGTGTTAATTCAGATCAGCCATGAAGCTGGGTATTTCGGGGCCCACCTCTCATCCCAGCACTCGGGAGGCTGAGGCAGGATGACATGGTGAGTTTGTTGCTATTATTTTGTTGTTGTTGTTGTTGTTTTGAGACAAGGTCTCGCCTCATAGTTCAGGCATTGAATTCATTATGTAGCCCAGGCTAGCCTCAAACTCTCAGCAATAGTCCTGCTTCTGCCTCCGGAGTGCTGGGATTACAGGCATGAGCCACCACACCTGGCAACACAGTGAGTTTGAGGCTGGTTGGGTTACATGGTGAGTTCAAGGCCAGCCTGAACTGCACAGTGCGACTTTGTGCCAATTAGAAACAAAACAAAACAAAATAAGGCTGGAGATTTAGCTTAGTGGTTTTGGCACCTGCCCAGCAAGTGCAAGGTCCCTGGTTCGATTCCTGGTAACCACATACAACAATACCAGGTGTGGTGACTCACGCCCAGCAGCAATCAGTACAACATATCACAGTGCTGGGCGTGGTGGCTCATGCCTGTCATCCCAGCACTCAGGAGGCAGAGACAGGAGGATTGCTGAGTTCGAGGCTTGCCTGGGCTGTATAGTGAGCTCAGGGCCAGCTTGAACTACAAAGTAAGACCTTGTCTCAAAAACAAACAACCTTCCCAAATTAAAAAAAAAATAAATTAAATCTGCCAGTCCCAGAAGGACCCACACTGTAGAACTCCACTTCTCAAAGGTACCTAGAGTTGTCAAAAACAGAGAGAATGGAAGTGTGAGGCACAGGGTGTAGGGTGTGAAGAATTTATGTTTTGTGGATAAAACTTTCAATTTTGCAAGATGGACAAAATCTCTGGGGCTGGATATTGTGATGGGGACTACAGTTCAGATCTGTCAAATGGCACAGAATTGTACTCAAAATGATCACGACCAAGCCAGGCGTGGTGGCACACACCTGTAATGCCAGCCACTTGGGAGGCTGAGGCAGGGGGATCATGAGTTTGAGGGCAGCCTGAGCCACACAGTGAGACTCTGGAAGTATCTGATTCTAGACTCCACTGGGCTGTGCAATGTCCTGGTGACGCCACACTGCCCCCTCTTCTGCACTCCCTTTCCACAGAGTCCACAACAGGGCCTGATTCCGCTTCCGTGTCTGTGACAAAACTCTTCTCCCAGTGTCACAAAGCAGAGAGGCAAGATCCCCTCTAGGAGGCAGGGCAGGATAGGGCACCGTCAGAAAGGCCTGGAGTTCTCACCCCTCATCTCCTGTGTCCTCCTTTCCCATCTTTTAGCTTCAACACTGGGGATACCACCAGCCCTTGAAGGCTTCTGGCTCATACGGGCATCTACATCCTGGGTAACGCAGCCACATGGAGCCCTATCCCTGCCGTCCTGGTGAGGCCTAGAGACCCCAGGGGCCCCAGGAACACGGAGGCCACACTGAGCGGAGGCTGCAGTTCATGAAGCTAGAGAAAGTAAAAAAAAAAAAAAAAGGGCTGAAGACAGGAGCTCAGCAGGGGCCTAGGACTCTGAAATCCAGGTCTAAATCACAAGGGGAAGGGGTGGGCCAGACTAGGCTGGGGGCGGCACTCAGTGCCTTCCTCAGAAAGACATTCCTCCAGTCAGGCATGGTGGCTCACATCTGTAATCCCAGGCATGGGAGGCTGAGGCAGGAGGACCACCATGAGTTTGAGGCCAGCCTGCTGAACTATGGAGTGAGACCTTTTAAAAAAAAAAAAAAAGAAGAAAGAGAGAAAAAGAAAGAAAGAAAGAAAGAAAGAAAGAAAGAAAGAAAGAAAGAAAGAAAGAAAGAAAGAAAGAAAGAAAGAAAGAAAGAAAGATGGAAGGAAAGAGAGAAAGAAAGAAAGAAAGAAAGAAAGAAAGAAAGAAAGAAAGAGAAAGAAAGAAAGAAGGATGGAAGGAAAGAAAGAAAGAAAGAAAGAAAGAAAGAAAGAAAGAAAGAAAGAAAGAAAGAAAGAAAGAAAGACATCCTGTCTGCAGCCCCCCTAAAGATACAACCTCATGTTAACCGTGAACCTGTGTGTTGTTTGGAAAAATAACTATGTGGAGGGCTGGGGATTTAGCTCAAGTGGTACCACACCAACCTTGGACATACAAGGGCCTGAGTTTGATCCCCAGTACCACACACACAAAAAAAAAAAAGACAAAGAAAAACATTTACATGGAAAAGGGGTCTTTGTGGATGTAATGAAGTTAAGGATCTTGAGACAATTTGATGATTTCTTCCTGGATTATCTGAGTGGACTCTAAACTTGAGAATAAATGTCCTTGTAAGAGATAAGAAGAAAGTGTAGAGGTGTACACCCATAATTCTGACACTCTGGCAAGCTGAGCAGGATCTCAAATGTGAGTTTAGGCAATTTAGAGATGCTGTCTCAAAATGAAACATGAAAAAAGGGGTGGGGATGTAGCTTAGCGCAAAGGCCCTGGGTTCTATCCTGAGAAAGAGAGAGAAAGAGAGTGAGAGAGAGAGGAAGAGAGGGAAGGAGGGAGGGATGGAGAGAGAGGAGAAAAAGGAGACCTGGAAAGGCTATGTGAAGATAGAAGCAGCCACAGGCCAAGGACGCCCCAAAAGCTGGAAGAAGCAAGAAGGGGCCCCCAAAAGTCTCTGGAGGAAGCAAGGCTTGGGCATCTTAATAATACCCAACTTCGGGCCTCTAGGACCATAGCAAATGCACTTATATGTTTTAAGCCTCAAAATGTGTGGCTGTTTATCACAGCAGCTGCGGGACACTCTCTCGTGTCAGTCCAGGACCCAAAGTCCCCAGCAGGCCGCCTTTCTGTGGCCACCTGTCCTGCCCAGCTGCAAGCCACCTGCTCAAATTTCTAAGGGACACACCTTCCTCCAGGGTGCTTGAAGCTGCCTCTCCCTGAAGGCCACCTGCTGCAACACCCCAGCACCACAGGCAGCCAGGAAGCATCGCTTCTGGGCACCTGAGCCTCACCTGGGCCCCCACTGTCACCTGGGGGGATGCTCCCAACCCTCCAGTAGCAGGGCAACCAGAGCAGAGCCTTTGGGCCTGGACTGTGTGGGGCCTTGGGGAAAGCAGAGGGGACACATTCTGGTGAACCCCACAGCCATTGTTTGGTTGCAAAGAAAGAGAAGGGAGGTTCCAGGTTGGGGTTTTTTTCCACCTTGAAACTGGCAGCATTTCTGATAATGATGACAGGGGATTTCCACTCGATACATTCATGACCATTCACTTTAGGGTTTACTGAACTGCATGGGGAGGGCTGGCAGTTTGCAGCCTTCACTCTCCATGAGGCCCTGTTCCAAGGATGGTCGTCCTCTCCCTGCCATCAAGGAGGCTGAACTCCACCAGGCACCGAGAGCTGCTCTCTGGCCCATCCTCTTAGAGTGCCCGCCTTAATGTCAGCCCTGCTGGGAAACACGCTGGTCCCCAGGGAGTGACCAGGTGACCCCACTGGCTGACAGGTGTCTGAAGTCCCAGTTACGGAAACACTTGCTGGTCTCTGAGCCCCAGCTTGAGACCCAGAGAAGCAGCTACCGGGGTGGGAGGGAGAGAGGGAACTGAATTCTACCCCGAACGGTTCTGAGAAAATAAACCAGCCTAAGGGGAAGTGCCTCAGGAGTTTGCCCATTCACTTCTCTGTTTTACTGTGCATTTGGAGAAAAACAAGATGAAGCAGGAACCTGCCCTGCCCCCTCCCATCGGAGCATCGCCAGAGCTCTCAGAGTCCGGAGGAGGCAGCGTGCACGACTGCCTGCCCTGTCCAAAGCCTGCCTGCCTTGCTCTCCGCCGTGCCAGGCCCCTGTGCAGCCTCAGGGAACAGTTGCTGAACCCGGTTTGGCAAAAGAAAGGCTCCCAAGCCGTGAAGAAGAGACCAGTGCGGCCAGGACTGCCTCTGGGGCTGGCCTCCGTCCAGAAGTGACCAGGGCTCGGTGTGGCCAGCGATCTGCTTCTGAACAGTGGGGCTCGGAGATAGGGTTTGGAGGTCCCGGGTGGTGCTCTCCAGAGTAGGCCATGGGGTTGGGAAGCCTTGTCTCTCCGTACCCCGGGGTGTGTCCTTTACTTGGTGGGATTGGCAAATGCGCCCAAAGAGAAGTGGGGCACAGAGAGGGAGGGGGCACAGAGACCTGGGCAGTGAGACCACCGCAATCTGGACACCCGGGGCCAGCAGGCCTGGACAACTAAGCCACTGGTACTTTCTGCTCGGGAGGGAACAGACAAAGCTCCTCTCTGTCCCACCTGCAGGCGGCCTCCCAAACTGGAAGGACCTTGGTCCCCATGGTGCCTGTCCATGTGGTGGGCTTCACATGGCAGTACTAGGGACACCTTTGCCGGAGCCCCTGGAAGGGACCCCAGGTCTCCACCACCCTGCACCAAGAGAGTGGTTAGGCCAGGTCCACAGAGCAAGGCGCGGAGGACTCCAGCGCTCTGCCAGGATCTCCACCAGCTACTTGTAAAGTGCATGAGTGTTACTGTTTTGAGACAGAGTTCTAGTGTGCAGTTCAGGATGGCCTTGAACTTGCTATGTAGCTCGGGCTGACTTCCACTCAAGGAGATCCTCCTGGCTCAGACTGCCAAGTGCTGGGATTACAGGAGTACTCCGCCACATCTGGCCGAGTCTTGAATTATTTAACTCTCAATTTCCAGGTGCCTAAAATGGAGACAACCTCACTAGGCAGTCTTGCAAACGCAAGCGAAAGGATCAAGTCTTGGGGATGGGGTGGGATGGTGCCTATGATACAACTCGACTGACATGAACACCTGGCCACCCAGGTGTCCAGCTGTCCTCTTCCAGGGACAGCCGTTCCCTTGGAAGATCCCACTGGAGGAGGTAACTGTCCCCTTGGGGAGTCCTGGAAGGGGAAATACTCTCCTACTGGAAGGTGCACTTGCCCACAAGCACTCCTGGGTCCGGCCTTCCCCAGTCCTCCCGCCTGCCTGCCTCCGTCCCTGGCTCCTCCCCAGGCCAGCAGCTGCACTGAGCACTCATTCTGGAGCCCAGGAAAAGTGGCCCCAGTTCCCCTCTCCTTCATCACATGGAGGAATGGAGGAGGAAGCCTAAATAAAAACAGGAAACTAAAAAAAAATATAAAAGCCTCATTCAGGCTGAATTACGGGCAAGAGTATTTTTTTAAGGTCCGGAAATGCAAAGCCGGGGGCGGTTTCGCCGCTGTAACCCAGGCCCAGCCGCAGATCTGGTAGCTGATGTCGCCCTCACCCGGGCCGCGAACAGGGCGCAGCAGATGGCGGGGCGCGGAGGCCCCAGGACTGTGAGTGCCCCCAACCCAGCCATCGGAACGCTGGGCCGGAGCGCAGCAGCTTGGCGGGCGCACAGGGCGGTGCGGCTGGGAGCCAGGACTCGACGGCGCCGTGGCCGGTGCACGCGAGATACCCCCTCCATGACAGCGCAGCTGGGACCCCGTCACCCCGCAGCCTGAGCGGCGCCCGCTGCCAGTGCGCGGTATCGGACGTGAAGCCGCGCCGCTCAGAGTGGTTGGCCCCGGCAGTCTCTCCCGCCCGACCCGGGCTCCCCAGCCCAGCCCAGCCCGGGGCGTCCACCGCCTGGCTCGCTGGACGTGCGAGCCGTCCAGGGCCGGAGCGTACGGGCGGTGCGCGCAGGAGCCGCCCCAGGCGCGGCGCGACCCTTGAGCCCGCAGCCCTCCCGCCTCCCCGCTGCGTAGGGCGCTTACCGGGCCGGCGCAGCCGCTCGGCGAGGGCGCAGCGCGCTAGTGAGGCCACGGAGGCGGGGCGCGCAGGGCGGCCGCAGCCACAGCCCGCACGCGCCGCTTCCCGCTTCGCTTCCTTTTCTCTCGGAACAGGAAAAAGCAGCAGGTCCTCACCTGCGCCTGCCTCTGCTCCCGCGGTTGGAGCCGCAGCGGCCGGGGGCCTCTAGAAGCTATCGCTTGTTGTGTTCCTAAGTTTTCTTGCCATGCAGAGCGAATGAGCAAATAAAAGTCCTAAACCCCTAAGGCTCCACGTAAGCCCGCCAGAGTGCTGCGCGGGGGGAAAAAGCGTGAAGGGTGACAAGCGGGCGGGGAGCCCAGGGAGGTGCCAGGAGGCAGGCAGTGCAGGCAAGGAGGCGAGAGGGTGGTGGAGAGGGACACAGGGAGATGGCCTGGGTGCAGAGTTTCTTAAGAGAATAGGGCCGGAGCCGGGCAGGATGGCAAGTGTCTGTAATTTCAGCACTTCGGAGGCTAAGGCAGGAGGATCTCTGCGAGTCCAAGGCCAGCTAGGCCTACAGAGCAAGATTCTGTCACACACACACACACACACACACACACAAACTCATACGCACGCACACACACACACACTCACGGCATGCAGTGAGGTGTGAATCTCCAAGGTTACTGTAGGGGTCTTACCTCCTATGATGAGGTGGGCATGAGCCAGGGAGTTGCTGTCAAATGGTTGCTTCAGGGATGGACCGTCTTCAGTCTGTGCAGGGAGGTAAAGCACCTATTGTTGTTGTTATTCTATTCATTAAAATTTTTTTTGGGGGGGCTGGAGATTTAGCTCAATGGTTCCAGTGCCTGCCTTGCAAGCGCAAGGTCCTGAGTTCGATCCCGGTAACCACATACAATGCTGGGCATGGTGACTTACGCCCACCAGCAATCAATACCACATACCACAGTGCCGGGCATGGTGGCT
>PVIC010059741.1:0-10036 GCA_004025085.1 Thryonomys swinderianus | reverse complement strand
TGTGGGAATGTGATGAGGGGAAGGAATAAATATGATACAGAAAGAAAATAAAAGAGCATGTATAAAGGGGGGAGGAGGGGGGAGCGGGTAGGGATATGGGTAAAAATGAGAATTAACTTGTGGCATATACTGGTACAAATTTCCCAATGTTATATGTGATTTTGAGATGTATATAAATTGTACCAATAAAGAATTCAATAAAAAAATAAGAAGAAATTTAATTAATGAAATCAAATCACTTCTCCAAGATACCAACAGAATACATCTTTTCCAAACCAACATGCCAAGGGTCTTTGCAATCACCCCGCCAAATCAGCAGAGTTATGTACACATGCACTGCCCTCCTTACAGTACACAAGGCACTCTTACCAGTGCCACATCCAGAAATAGAAAACAGCCACCACAGCAGTCATAGTCTCATTAAGTAGATGTCATTATCATATGGTATGTTAAGTAGCAATATAAACAGAAAGGTCATTAGAAATAGTAAAGTAGGATTTAGAAAATGGCTTCCTAAAACCAACGCAGTAAAGATTACAATTTCAAATGCCCAAAAGGACCAGCAAGCAACAGAGGCAACAGTGAACTGTGTCTAATGTAATCATTCTTCAGCTTCAGCTGACTTGTTTCCACTAGGGAATATAAACTCAGTGTTGCCTGATCTGTTTTTCCAAAAGAAGCCAGAAAGCCCGGCTTTTATGTGAAAGTTTGCTATTTTGAAATTGGCAACAAATTAAAAGAAGAGGCGGGAAAACCCACCATAGAGGCCAAATAAAACAACAATGGACATTTGTCCTATTGGTCATCAGTTTATAACCTCTCTCCTCAAAGCCCTAAATTGCCTCAATTCATCCCTGATAACCTTGGAAGTGGACTTTATAGATACACCAGCACAATTCATATCCAAAACGCAATGGAACCCTAAAAATCAGTAGATCTACTTGTTTTCATTCAACAGTCAGCAAATATGAAAGGAGTCCCTGCTACGTGTCCTCCCTACTATACCTAAACAAAAAGCAATCCATTCCATGACTTCTTCACTGCCTCTCCACCAGCTCTGGCCTTGATTACCTCCTACCATTCTACATAAATAGTTCTCAGACCCCAATTTAAGATGACTTGGCAAAGATCCTGTTTCTTCTCAGAAATCACAACAACAAAACAAAATGAGGGGTTGAGGACATGGCTTAGTAGTAGAGCACTCAAGTAGTAGACAGCATGCAAAGGTCCCAAGTGGGATCCTTCATGCTGAAACAACAGGAAGGAAGGAGGAAGGGAGGGGTAGGGATGAAAAGAGGGAAAAAAAATAACAAAATCACAAAATACATCTTGCCCTAAACCAATCTTTGCGGCGCAGGAGGCAAAATTAAACCAGCAGTACCTGGAAATGTAGAGAAAAGTACACTTTAAACAAAATTGTAGGGACCTATTTTACAAAATGAATAGACACTTCCAGAAATAAAAGTTTGCTTGAGTCACCAGGATGAAGGCAGGAGGTACACAATGTCTCTTAGTACTATGAAGATCCACACTAGATCCCAGGACTATCAGATTGATCTTTCCTGCTACGGACTGACTCCCAAAATTCAAATGTTGAAACCCGAATGCCCAAGGTGATGGTATGCACTTGCTTGCTCGCCCCTTCCTTCTTTCCTTCCCTCTCTCCTTCCTTCCTTCTCTCCCTCCTCCCCTCCCTTCATCCCTCCTTCCTTCCTTCCTTTCTGTACCAGGAATGAAACTTGTTGTTCCACTGAGAAAACCCCCCACCCTGATCCCCATTTCTTTAATGACTAATGATTTCAAGCGTCCTCTAATATAGATATCTGTACATCTTTAGAAAATCGATTTCTTGAGTAGGTTACTGGCATTGTGAGGTTAATAAATAATGCTTTGAATATTTATAGGAGTTCCTTATGTGTTCTGGATACTAGGCTCTTATTTCCAAATAGTTTCTCCCATTCTAGAAGTTGTTTTTCATTTCATTTTTTTTTCTTCTTTTTGAGACAGAGTATCGCTTTATAGTTTAGGCTGGCGCTGAGCTCACTATATAGTCCAGGCAAACCTCAAACTCAGCAATCCTCCTGTCTCTGCCTCCCAAGTGCTGGGATTATAGGCATAAGCCACCACACCCAGCAGGTTTTTCATTTCTTGATGGTGTCCTTTGAAACAAGACATTTTAATTTTGATTAAGTCTAATTTACATAATTTCTTTTGTTATTTGTCCTTTAGATATCATATCAAAGAAACTTACCTATTTTGAGTTATAAATTTTTCCACTGTAAATTTTCTTCCAAAAATTTTATGTTTACATTTATATTTTGGTCCACTATTAGTTATTTGAGCATGGTATAAGAGAAAGACTAATTTCATTCTTCTGCATCTGGATGTACAGTTGACCTGTGAATTATCCAACTTTGTTCCTTTTCAAGATCATTTTATTATGTTCCTTGTATTTTCTTACATATTTTACAACTAGTATGCAATTCCTGCCCCAAAAAAGCAAGGTGACATTTTAACAGAGATTTTATTAAACTTATAGATCAATCTGGGGAATATTATCATCTTAAAAATATGATCTTCCAGTAATGAATGCAGGATATCTTTTGATTAGTTTTGGATTTGAATTTCTTTGAGTAACATTTTCTAATTTTCAGTATGAAGGTTTTACACTTATTTAAATTTATTTTAAAGTATATTATTTTTTGATGCTGTTATGAATGGAATTCAGTTTTCTATGCACTGTGACAGTACAACTCTTTTTATTTTGGTCTTACATCCTACAACCTTGTTGAAATTAGTTCTAACGTGTGTTCCTATGCCTCAGTATTTTCTACACATAAGATTGTTTCATCAGAAAATAAACCTAGTTCTGTATCACCCTTTTTAATCTCGATGCCTGTTATTTCTTATTCTTGCCTCACTACCCTACCTAGAAGCTCCAGTGTAATGCTGAATAAAAGTGACAAGAATGAATATACTTATCCTTTAATTGATCTTAGAAAGAAAAACTTTCAGTATTATGTTGTTAGCTATGGTTACTTGATCTATTTTATTTTGAGTACTGGGGATTGAACTCAGGACCTTGCATTTGTGACTGAGCTAAACTCTGGCCCAATATGGTTTTCCACTGATTTTCTACCAGGTTAAAACACATCCATTTTCTTCCTAATTTATTGAGTGTTTTTATCAAAAGATGAAATTAGGTCAACGTTAAATGTTTTTTTTTAGCACCTGCATAAAACCACGTAGTTTGTCCTTTATTCATAGGTATATCATATTAATTCAATTTTCATATATTGAAATATGTACACCGTTTTAAAACTATACAAGATACATTTAATGTAGACCATTAAAAAGAGTTAAAAGTAGACCACATGGGGCTGGAGGGTTAGCTCAGTGGTTCCAGCGCCTGCCTCGCAAGTGCAAGGTCCTGAGTTCGATCCCTGGAAACCACATACAGTGCTGGGCGTAGAGACTCACGCCCACCAGCCATCAATACCACATACCACAGTGCCGGGCATGGTGGTTCACGCCTGTAATCCCAGCACTCGGGAGGCAGAGGCAGGAGGATTGCTGAGTTCAAAGCTTGCCTAGGCTACATAGTGAGCCCAGAGCCAGCCTGAACTACAAAGCGAGACCCTGTCTCAAAAAAAAAAAGTAGACCACATGGGCATGGTGGTTTCTCAACAAGCTCCACTGGGAAGGCTAAGAATGGTTGCTTAAAGAAAGGTTAAGTTGCAGGAAAAGATCAGGGGTCTCACAGTCACTGAATATAAAGAAAAACAAATGCTATTTTTATTTTTTAAACTGAATTCTTTACTGGTACATTTTATATACATAACCCAATCACACTCAACATTGGGAATTTGTACCAGTATATGACATGAGTTAATTCTAATTTTTACCCATTCCCCCACCCACCCTACAACCCCACACCCTATATAATATGCTTGCTTTCTTTTTCTATCATATTTTTCCTTTCCCCTCCTTACCCTTACCCTTTTCCCTTTGAATATTTCCTATTTCACAAAATCTATCATACATTCTCATTAACATCTTGATATACTCATACCAGAGGAAAGATGTGGTATTTATTCAGCTGGGACCTATTTATTTCACTTATGAGTGTGTCCTCAAGGTATGTCCATCTGAGTATAAATGACTCAGACTTGTCATTCTTTATGGTAGAGTAATACTCCACTTTATAAAAACAACCACATCTTCTTTATCCAGTCTCCCATTGATGGGCATTTGGGTTGTTTCCAAGATTTAGCTATCACAAACTGAGCTGCTATAAACCTGGGTGCACATATGTCACTATGATTCTTTTAATTCTTTTGTGTATATTCCTAGCAGGAGACTAGCAGGGTCAAATAGGACCCTAATCTTAGTTTTTTGAGGAATCTCCACAGTGGTTGCATCAGTCTACAATCCCACCAACAGTGGAGAAGGGTTCCTTTCTCCCCACAGCCTCACCAGCATTTACTGCTGGTTAAATTAGAAATAGCAGCCATTCTTTGTGGAGTGAGATGAAATCTCAGTGTCATTTTCATCTACATCTCTTGAATAACCAGGATGTTGAGCATTTCTTCATATACTTCTTGCTGCTTTTACTTCTTCGTTTGAAAAGCATCTGTTCATTTCAGATGCCCATTTTTAAACTGGATCTTTCAATATGGGGGGCTTGATTTTTTAAAGCTCTTTACATATTCTAGATAGTAGCTCTTTGTCTGAGAAGCAACCAGTAAAGATTTTTTCCCATATAGTTGGTTGTCTTTTAGCTCTGCTAGTGGTTTCTGCTAGACTTAATCACCAATCTACTAGAGTAGCTGGATACAAGATCAATGCTCAAAAATCAATGGCCTTTGTATACACAAACAACAGACTCATTGAGAGAGAAATTAAAGAGTCAATCACTTTCACAATAGCACCCAAAAAAATGAAGTATCTAGGAATCAATCTAACAAAGGAGGTGAAAGACTTTTACCCTGAAAACTACAGCACTCTGAAAAAGAAGATTGAAGAGGATATCAGAAAATGGAAAGACATCTCTTGTCCATTGGTAAGAAGAACTAAAATCATCAAAATGGCTATACTCCCATAGCTACTATACAGATTCAATGCAATTCTGATTGAAATCTCAACAAATGCTATTTTTAAATAAAAACTGCCCAGAAAATTCTCAGATTCCACATTATGTGCTTCTATACATTATTTCATATATATATATATGTATATATATTTTTAGACAGAGTCTCACTTTTGTATTTAAGGCTGGCCCTGAGCTCACTATGTAGTCCAGGCAAACTTCAAACTCAGCAGTCCTCCTGTCTCTGCCTCCTGAGTGCTGGGGTTACAGGCATGAACCACCATGCCCAGCACTGTGGTATGTGGTATTGATTACCGGTGGGCATGTGTCACCATGCCCAGCATTGCTGTATGCGGTTACTGGGATCAAACTCAGGACCTTGCACTTGCGAGGCAGGCGCCAGAACCACTGAGTTAAATCTCTGGCCCCCTATATTTTTAATTAAACTAATTTCATGTCCAAAATACTTGTCAAAAATCATCACTTCTCAACATCTTTACTAATATTTCTCTATACTGAGCTACCATCACTTTTGGCAGAACTACTGTAATAGCTTCCTGATTGGTCTTCTTCCCTCTTGGATTCAAGATCCTTCCACCCTGTGCTTTATCTATGTCAATCAGCCCTACTGGCCCACCTCTACCATAAAACTTGTTCACAAAAGATTTTCAATAGCAGTGGGAGGCATAATTGGCCCAGGTCTGGTCATCTATACTCACAGAGGCTTGGGCTGTACTGACCATTTCCAGACTCAAATGAGACACTACATCATAATAAGGACTCTGGCTTCTCCAGATACTCCTCAAGGTTATGACACTTGTCCAAGATGTATGCATTCCCCAAGGGATAAACTCAGACTAACACGAGATAGGAGATGGGACCAGGCTAAGAGAGAGTGGTTTCACATGATCTGTACAAAAAATGTGCTATATGACAAAGACAACCAGCTTAGTTTTCCTGCATGGTTTCCTGCATTATCCACTGGTAATGACTCTCTGTTTTTCTTGATTCATTTCTTTTTCTTTCATTCTTTAATATTTTAGATTTGTGTCACTAAATAAAACCTTATTAGTGTGGTGGCACATGCCTGTAATCCTTGTTCTCAGGAGGCTGAGGCAGAAGGATGCCACATGATGGAAGCCAGCCTGGGCTACATAATGAGTTCAAGGCTGCAGGCAGGACTATTCAGAAGTGGCTGGATCTAGGGTGAAACATGCTGGGAGCCAAGAATGTATTGCTGGGATTCATTCAGTGTAATGCCAAGATCAGGGATGTAATAAAACATAAGAGACAGAAAGGACCAGAGATTTAGGTCAGTGGTTCCAGGGCCTGCCTAGCAAGCACATGGTCCTGAGTTTGATCCCTGGTAACCACATACAACGGTACCTGGCACGGTGACTCACACCCACCAGCAGTCAGCACCACATACCACAGTGCCAGGCATGGTGACCCACGCCTGTAACCCCAGCACTCAGGAGGCAGAGGCCAGAGGATTGCTGAGTTCAAGGTTTGCCTGGGCTACACAGTGAGCTCAGTGCCAGCCTGAACTATAAAGCAAGACCCCGTCTCCAAAAAAAAAAAAAAAAAGCAACAGAAAGAGGGCTGCTGTGGTTGCTGCTTGTCACCTGCTGCTGCTGCTTTTTTTCTTCACTACTTTGCTTGCCCTCCCATAAACTGTTTCTTCTCTGCCACACCACTCTGCCTTATAGCCAGTCAATTATGCACTGAAACTTCTAATAATTGTGAGCTAAATAAACCTTCCTTAAACCCTGGGTAGTATTTTGTCTCAGCTATGAGAAAAGTAACTAGCCACCCTCTATGGTAGCTGAAATACACTTCTTTTGTATTCCTGTAACATCCAAAACTCTCTTCTCCAGTGGCACATTTTGGAGTCAGAGAGTAGCTTTTGTGTCCTTAGACAAAATTATTTCATCCCTTGAACTTTGTTCTTTTTGATGAAATACCATTACATTACCACCCACTGAGATGGCTCAGTATAATGGAAATAATACCAGCTACACAAAAACACTCAGTAAGACAATCATACAATTGTATCATCTATCCTTGTACTTCTAGTGTTCAACATATCATCTACAACATATCATCTATTGGTATGCCTAATGCTTACTGTGCTTACAATAATAATATTCTCTGTATTTTGAAATTGTATATACTAAAACATGAAGTGTCATTTCTGACACTTTCGGTACTGACAAAAATAGAAAAAAAGAAAATTACCAGGTTCACTCTGATAAAGCCTTTTCACAGAAAATATTTATTGTATTATCTTCAAATAAGGTTGAAAACAATATTAATATTGCCAGCAATCAGTTTTATGATCTCTTATTTTCATGATGTTCAAGCCACATTTCTACCTCTCTAACCACAAAGCAAAATATCGGTCTTGCTCTGCTTCCTGTAAATGTAAAAGGTAAACAGTATGTCCTCAAGAGCAGTTGTGCAGTACTCCTAATCAGAATTCCAGAAGTCTGTGTCTCTTACAGGAAGATGCCCTATTGTCCAAGCAAAAGTTGGCAACCTGGAGGATTCCACTTCACAATAAGAGTCTATGTCCCTGGCTGTCACAGAAATAGACTGACTCACAATTACAGGCTTCTCATACAGGTATGAAATGACTTGTACAGCTCGTTAACTGAAAAGAATGCCTTTGAATAAATATTCTAGTTTAAAATATTGCTTCTCTTTTTTTCTCCCTTTGCCAGGTATTTTTAAAAGCCATATTTCAAGCATCCACAAAACATTCATTATTTTCCTTTATTCAAGAAGACACAATGATCTGGGAAAACAACAACAACAAAAACTAAGATATTTCTCCCAGAAATCGGGAAAAAGTACATGAAAGCTCTTTCTTAAATCTAGCAGATATACTAGGTACTGCTAACTATTTTTAGAGCCCTGAATCAAAATGTTTGTGGATGGGGATCATACTGCAAATGAAAATGTGACTCAGTACTCTTTCCATTTTAATGTTTTATATTTTTCAACTTTTGATAGATGTTTGTAGTGCTCATTCAACACACAGTTACACAGAATTTGTATTACACAGCATTCAAAGGGAAGACACATTAACATAGTAAGAGCTGTTCTTTTTCCAAACCAATATCATCAAGCATTCAGGAAATACAAATCAAAACTAGGAAGTGATACCACTTTATATCTAGTTAGGATGAGCTATCATTATAAAAAAGCAAAGTGCTGAACTACAAAGTGAGACCCTGTCTCAAAAAAAAAAATCTATGTGATCTTTATAGATCCCCTAACTCTATTTTTTAATCTCTTGCTCTACTTCTAACTCTACCTCACAACTCCTCAGTGACCTTTTATTCCCAAAGGATACTGCTGCTATATTTAAGAGCCTTTTATTCCCAAAGGATATGCTGCTATATTTAAGAGTCTGTATGTTGTAAACACATTTCTGATTAGTTCTAAATTTTGGCATATGATCATAGATATAACTCATGAAGTTAAAAGTATAAGGATAGTAGTTGCCAAAGGTTATAATTTCCTGTGCTGTATTCGATACTGTTGATGATATCAAGTGTACTGTGTCAACAAAGATAATGTGATTGTTCTGTTCAAACACTTCCTATGGTGTGCCAAAGCTGAGAATACTTAAGGGCCATTAGATCAAAGGAGGACAATCCAGAAAGAAGCCATCTCCTAAGGGATCCAAATATGAGGAAGAAAGAGATTTGCAACAAACACTGCCCAGACACCAGGCAAGGAATTAATCAACAACAACAAAGGAATAAAAATGAGAAAGAATTTTAAAACTCAGATATAAAGATCATCACCAAAAGGGAATGCAGGGAAAAGGGAAATAAAGCAAACTCAATCACCAGGACTTTCTGAGAAAAGAAGATCTAATAAAATGGACATCAGAAATAATCTCTGAGATAAAAACAGAGATATTGTCCATAGTGAAAGATAGGATTAATAATGCTAAAGAAGACTTCAGGGGCATGATAGAATCTGAGAAAACAAAAGCAATGGAACTTGTTAAACAGCTTCAGAGTTCCAGGTGATTAAAAACGAGAACGAAAGATTGCAAAATAGAATGAATAAATATGAGGATTGAATTTCAGACCTAGAGGACTGGATTGTAGCCAATAAATAGGAAAGGAATAATTTATGGAAAATGGCAAGGGGCCATGAGAAATCAATATAACAGCTCCTAGATGATACAGAGAAAAATAACATAAGACTTAATGGAGTGAGTGAGGAAGCAGGAGACAGTGCAAAAGACAAAAGAAACCTTTCACAGATACAGTGGCAGAAAACTTCACAATAAAAGGAAAAGAATTGGACATTGGATAAATGAGGTATATTCTAAAGAATATCTTGGAAAAAAAAACAATGAAAGTTACAGATCCATGAGACCCAGCAGAGTGAACCCCTTGGGCCAGACAAGAAACGGAATAGGAAAGGGTAAACACAAAGAATAAAAGAGCCAAGAACAGGAAAACATGACAGCTCTAAATCAGTCCATATAAGTCATAACCATTAATGTCAATGGACTCAATGCGCCAATTAAAAGACGACCAGCAGAATGGATTAAGAAGCAAGATCTTACAATTTACTGAAACATACCTAATTCAGAAAGAAAGCCATAGACTGAAAGTAAAGGGATGAAAAACAATTCTCCCTGTGACAAGAAACTGCAAAAAAGCAGGAGTGGCTATCCTGTTTGCAGACAAAATAGATTTTAAACCAAAATTGATTAAGACAGACAAAGATGGTCACTATATTCTTATATAGGCAACAATCCAAGAGAAAGAAGTAACATTCATAAATATTTATGCACCCAATTCTAATGTACCCAACTATATAAAACAAATATTAATGGATATGAAAAGCGAGATAAGTATTAATACAATACTAGTAGGGGACTTCAATACCCTGCTTTCACAAATAGATCAACTGGGC
>PVIC010059740.1:0-10065 GCA_004025085.1 Thryonomys swinderianus | reverse complement strand
CAAAAGAAAGTTAAGTAGGGGAGAAGAAAATCTATAGGTAGCGGGATTTGCGGGGGCAGGAAATTGCATGATTTTTGTGCTGCCCCCCAATGACCTCACTGCGGAAATCTCTGAAAGTGACATGCGCATGGTCAGTCAAGTCATTTGGTTGAATATGGTTAACTGGTACTTAACAAATATCCTTGAATGAGTATCTTTGGAGGTGATATTGTGAGAAGAGATTCACTGGAAATACATTGGGCATTGAGGGTCAAAGTGACTCCTGACTTTGTCACTGAAACACAATGGAATCATATCGATAATGGATATCTATGGAAGGCACCTGGGACAGATATGACACATGCAGGGTTCACTGCATCAGGCTGTGCTGAGGACAACATCAGTGTGAGAGCTGGTTTTGTAGGACATCTTGGCTGCCTGGGTATTTGGCCAAACTGTTCTGGGTGTTTCTGTGAAGTTTTAGATGAGATTAAGATTTGAAATGATGGCTTTGAGTATAGTAAAGAGGATGTAAGCAGGAGTTAAATGTAGGCAGGAGTTACCTAGTGAGGCCCATGTGGGTCAAAACTGTTTACCACCTCCCACCAAGAGAGACTTCTCCTATGTTTTCCTTTAGACTTTGTCCAAACATTGATTCTTCCTGATTTTATACCACAGCATCTTTGAATGTGAACTGGAAATGGTTCTCTTGCAGAATTTGAATTTGTCAGCCTCCATATTTGCAAATTCCTGTTAATGAATCTTTTTTTGAATACATAGCCCACTGGTTCTGTTTCTCCGGAGAATCTTGAAAAGGTTACATAGTTATTCTCCCCGCCCCCCCCCCCCACACAAGTAGGGGAACTAAGGAATAGAGAAGCCATGTAGCCAAGACAGTGGTAGAGACAAGAGTCAAGCCCAGCTTTGCCTTATTTCAATCTGAACTTTTACTTGCTTTTCTGCTTCATGAAAAAGGGGAGCATAGGAAAAAAATGATAGTTCCAGAACTATGCTGCTAATAAATCCAGGCTTTGAGTTCTGGCTTCCAGTTCAGGCTTAGACTAGACCACAAAATCTTTGTCATCTCTTGCTACCATTTTTCTTGGTTCTCCTTTTTGGTCAGGAGACATGGGACGTGTGGCTTCAGTAAGGACTGCATGGCCCCGGCGGCCACCCCTCTTGTGTCCTTTATCATTTGTATAAATAAATTCAGTGGAAGGCATTGTCACACATTTCAGCAAAGTGTGGCCTCTGTGAGGTTATCAGCTAAACAGTATATTTGGTTTTCAAATCAAGGCATCTGTAAAAGCCAATTTGTCAGACTAATAAATTCAATTCTGAATCACAAAGCCCTGTAAAGAGGATTGGAGCTTTGAAATCTTATTTTTAAATGTTTCATCTCCAGCCCTGAAAGGAAAAGCCCTTCCCGCCCCCTCAAGGGTAAGATTGCCTCATTCTTCTGATTCATATTCATCTTTCAAGATACAAGGTTTTTCACAGTTTTTTTTTTCCTTTTGAAAGTGGGCGTCTTTTTTATGTATCGGATTTAAACAATAACTTCATATCTCTAGTTCTTGACTGTTTCTGGAAATCTATTTAATTTCACAAAACAAGTTACCAAAGCATACAGATGTGCATAATTTCCATTTTAAAAGTATCATTTCTACCTGAAGTTCAGATTTACATGAATCGAGTCCAGTGCCTGGAATGTTCTGAATTTTGAATGCTTCTCCTTTGAGAAAAGGTTGCTTATTTAACCCAAAAAGTTTTTAGGTCCAATTTTTTTTTTTTTTTTGAGACAGGGTCTCGCTTTGTAGTTCAGGCTGGCCCTGAGCTCACTCTGTAGCCCAGGCAAGCCTTGAACTCAGCAATCCTCCTGCCTCTGCCTCCTGAGTGCTGGGAGTACAGGCTTGAGCCACCACGCCTGGCACTGTGGTATGTGGTATTGATGGCTGGTGGGCGTGAGTCACCACGCCAGCATTGTATGTAGTTACTGGGATCGAACTCGGGGCCTTGCGCTTGCGAGGCAGGCACTGGAACCACTGAGCTAAATCTCCAGCCCCATAGGTCCAATTTTTAATATGAAGGCAAAACATAAAACTCAAACCTATCTACTTCCCTAAAGCTTTGGTTTTGTTTGAAAAATGGATGAATTGGATTGCAAACTCCCTCCCCTAAGGTAACAACAGGAAATTTGTTTAGGTAAAGATTTATAAGGCCTGGGAAACTGTAAGGAAGATTAGGGCCACCATCACCCAAGGTGCTCAATTGCTTTGCTTAGAATTCTGATGAATTGTGTCTTAGCCCAGATGATCCGCACTCAGCTATTAACATCCTCAGGCTTCTTTAAAGAGAAAGATGCTGTGGCTTGTCTCTAAGCTCATTTATAGTATGCTCAGGAGCAATTTACTTCTCAGAGATGGTTTAGTCATTTTAAAAGAGCATTTGCTTTTGTACATTTCAAGTCCCTTATGGGTAGGATTTGCATTTAATCCAACCAGTTGCTGGGTAACCCTTGAGGTTAGACTTACAGGTTCTGAAGCCCTCATCTTGTCACATTTATAGTAGACATTGCCACATCCCTGGATGATCTTAAAGAGTGGGTAACCTGTCAGGCACGGTGCTGCCCACTTGTAGTCCCAGCACTCTGGGAGCCTGTCTGTGCCAGGGAGACTGCGAATTTGATCTTAGCCTGGGCAACTTGGTGAGAACCTATCACAAAGTAATGATAAAAAAAGAAATGGTGATGTAGGTCAGTGAGAAGGCATTGAATTCAGTCCTCAATACCAAAATCAAAAACTAAAATAAACAAGAAGTAAAAGGAAATAACTTGGTGCTTGCAAAATTCTTAGCACAGTGCCTTATATGGCCAGCCTCAAACAAAGGTACTTAAAACTCCACAGAACACTTTAATGTACCTTGTGTCAATTTGCATTTGTAATATTCCTACAGAGGAATTACTGCCTACTATTCTTTTCTCTCTATTTCTTTATATGTTTTGCAGTACTTCTAGCAGTGAGGTAGGAAGTCAAAAGAAGTGTTAAAAGTGAGCAGAACTTTCACCATGTCCTTGGAGAGGAGCTTCTAGACACACATACACAAATACATAAACTATATTTCATAAAAGGGATATATATACATAAGTAATAGCAAATCTAGTATGATGTACCAGCTTCTTGATTTATTCCTATCATTTCTGTTTTTCTCAATGTTTTAATTAGGAGGAGAGCACGAGTTCTCTGAGAGAACTCATCAACTCTTTATTTTCTTTATCCAGTGAAATAATTTTCTTCATGCAAGAAGGTAAACACCAGTGGACACAGGTTTGTGAGAACAACCTCTTCTCTTTTAAACTGTGGCTATCGGGTATTTTATCTCATTGATAGGAAAGTGAAGAACACAAGCCTCTATGGAGGCAAACTTGAATCCCTCTAACAAACTATACATGCATTTATTTACTCTTTGACATAAAGATTCAGTTCCTATAGAAAAATAGAATGATTTATAATAGCCTTATGTGAAAATTCCATCATCTCTATTGAAATCAGTTTCCTGTTTCTTGGCATATTTTATAATTTTTAACTGGACCTTTTGAAATGGGCATGGTTTTTCATCTGATTATGTTGTCTTCCTTTAGAGTATCTTACATTGTTCTGCTAATCAGGTGAGTTTCTTTATATTTTTCTTTTCTTGTTTTTTTTTTTTTTTTTTTTTTTTTTTTTTTTTTTTTTTTTTTTTTTTTGAGACAGGGTCTTGCTTTGTATTCAGGTTGGCCCTGAGCTCACTTTGTAGCCCAGGCAAGCCTTGAACTCACAGCAATCCTCCTGCCTCTGCCTCCCGAGTGCTGGGATTACAGGCGTGAGCCACCACGCCCAGCAATATAGTATGTGATTACCGGGGATCAAACTCAGTACTTTGCACTTGCAAGGCAGATGCTGGAACCACTGAGCTAAGTCTTGCAGTTCCATTTGGCCTTCTAAAGCTTTTTAAAAAATACTTCAGTGGATCACGTATAAAGTACCCGTGACTATAGCGATAGTTCAAGTAACAAGGCATGGCTTTTGGGGAATTCCACTGAATGACCTTAGAGATCATGAGGATTCTGTACTACGACAGGAAGAAATTTCAGTGATTTCCAGCTCTGCGTGAGCTCTGAAGCTGTGAAACTCACTGTGAGCTGGCTGCAGTTCTCTTCAGCTCGCGGGGTTCCTTCCTCCTTGTGTGTGTGAGAAGCCTCCATCATCCTCTGAGACGACGTGCCTGTGAATCCGCTTGTCCTCCCCAGGCGTCTCCCATCTCTTCTCGGCCATGACTTCTTGGACTCTTGTCTTCGCAGCTTGTCAAGATCACAGGCCTAGCTGGGAGTCTTCACTGCCTCGGGCTCCCAGATGCGCCCTGAAGGCAGATCCAGCGGGCTCGTTTCTCTTGTCTTAACAATCAGTGTCCCAGGCGCCCAATAGCTCAAAACAGCGATATTGAAAATATACAAACATATAATCTATATTTTAAGTTATTCATGATGCGAAGATAAAGCCAGCATGTCTAATATCCTTCATCACGTCTGACTAGTAAGCGGGGTATATATTCTGTAATATTTCCCAGCTCTGTCCCTTGTAAATACACACAATCAATGACATCCCGCTAATAGCACTGGACACTCTTGGTGTCCAGATCCTGATTTGTAAATATAATTATTCAGTGAACTAAAACAATAGATAGTAGTAGCAGCAATGCCAGTGATTCTTGGAGGAAGCGCAGCGGTGGGTGGATGGAGGTACAGTATTCCAGGGCTGCACTGGGATTCGCGTGTCCTTGAGCGGAAGTCAACCCTGGCACCCACATAGCCTCAACACGGAAGGCACAAGAAGGGAAACTGAACAGCCAAGAAGATGCCAACTTCCCAGAGACACTTTGCTATTTCACCGTTCTCCCTCTGAAGGGGCAGGGAGGGTGCGCTGGTGCAGGCGAAGTCAAATCAGGGTTCCTGGTAAGAGGACGGTGAAAACTGCCTGAATGAAACACAATGGACATGAGAGGAGGCAGGAGTCACGGGCACAGGAAAAAGATGACAGATTTTAGCAGTAACTCTAGGCAAGGCTTGGGTCATTAATGGGTGGCTTCTCAGGATTAAATATAATCAAATATGGTACAGCAGGAACTATTTTTGGTGTTTAATTATTTAATTTCTAACATTTAGAGCAGCACAGTGTTCAGTATAGAAGAGAAGTGCTAGGGAAGCTCAGACATGGTGGAGGAGTGGACAGTTTCGAGTGGGGACATACGGGAAGGGTTCTTGAAAGAGGTCGCACTGAAATATGAGTGAGATGTCGACATATTACCAGCTAGTAAATAGATATGTCTGGGCGGTGGCATGACAGAAAGAAAGCCAGGTGGGGGAGAAGGCTGAACTGCAGACCTCGGTGTACTGTTAAAATAGGAAATTTTAAAAGAGACACAGCGAAGTTTCTATTGGCTCCGAGGCACTGTCTTTATTTAAATAAGAAAGTGACATATTCTGTCTCTGGAATGTAAACATAATTGAATAAATGTCATTATTTTAAAGTCATGATAAAGAAGTAAATGGAGAGTTGTAGAAAAAGAAAAAAGTCAGATGTTTTGGAGATGGAGAAGGAGCCAGGGTGAGAAAGGAGGACAGAGGAGATTAAAGGCATCAAAAATGCTTAAAATATTGAACATTGTATGCATCTGCCAGTGCCTCAAAGCGAATGTGACCATCGTGGATTGTAAGCACACAGTAAAACATAAATAACTGACATTAGTGTTATAGATAAAATATGAGTTTTAAAAGAGGAGATCACACTGAATGAGACTAGTCTCCTATCTCGGTGCTCAGAAGGACTGGGCAAACTCAAGGCCTTCCAAGACCTCTGTGCTGTCTTCTTCTAATCCAGGGCTTTTTCTACTGTACTCTTTGCAGGTTAGATCATAGAAGATGGTTACTAGTTAACGACAATAGAATTAGTCACCATTCTGTAGTTCAGAGGCAGGAATTTAATTTTTGGAGGGGTGGGACACTGCAATTTGAATTATTACATTAATGTAATTATATATCCCACAGGCATCTTAATACCTAGTAAAAACTGGGTCATCAAAATTGAGTTTTAAAAGTTACATCTTAAAATTTATTCATTTAATTTTAACTGATAAACTAAAGTTTTATATAGCATGCACAACATGATGTTTTGATGCATATGTCCTTCATAGAATGGCTAAATCAAGGTAATTAATGAGAGCGTTACCTCAAACACTTGTTTTTTTTTTTTTTTTTTTTTTTTTTGAGACAGGGTCTCGCTTTGTAGTTCAGGCTGGTCCTGAGCTCACTATGTAGCCCAGGCAAGCCTCGAACTCAGCAATCCTCCTGTCTCTGCCTCCTGAGTGCTGGGATTACAGGCGTGAGCCACCACGCCCGGCGCTACCTTTACTTTTTAAAGGAACCTCCACACTAATTTCTACAGTAGTTGGATTCGCTACTTCTTTGTCAGCATATTATCTTTTGTCTTTTGATAATAGCAGCCATCCTAACGGGAGAGAGGTGATAATTTATGGTGGCTTCGATTTGTATTTGATGGCTAGTAGTATTGGGCATTTTTTATATGCCTAATGGTCATTCATATGTTTTTTCTGGGAAAGTTCTATTCAGATCTTTACCCCATTTTGATTGGTTCATTATTGCTGCCTGTTTAGTTTTTATATATTTTGGAAATCAACTTCTGATCATATGAATGGTATGCAAATATTTTTGATTGTTAAATTTCTAAACAAATAATCATCTAACAGTCATTTCACCCTGTCCACTATTGTCAGGAACAAATACCATAAAAAACATTGTGAAACTGCTGGGACCATTGAAAGGGTTCTGAAATGGTTCGCTCTGGACCCTTATTGAACAGCTGTGGGCAGGGAAAAGACTGACTCTAATTTTAATTATAATCTATCTTGCAATTTGTCTTGCTTTCAAACATCTGAGCATTTTGGAGTTAGACAATATTAGTTTATGTCTAATGTACTCATTTCTTTCTTTTCTTTATCTTTTCCATTTTTAATTTGAGAATAATTCCATTCTAAAGGGAAAATGTCAAGGAGGATTAAAGGATGAAATTTTTATTATTGAATGACATGTGATGGTAACATATATAAGAAATGTTACTGTATTAAAAATCTCTGGAGAACCCTTTCACCTTCCCCCTTCTTATTTAGAACAAGTAATGGAAGGATCTTTCATGATCAAACCAAACCTCTCAGGGTGAATCATGCCTATAAACATATTTTTTCTGTATTGGAAGAAAGAGTAGGTAGGTAGGAGGAGAAACTTGCAACAGTACTAGGGTATGGTACAAGATGGAAAGGGTAAAAAAAAATATCAAAATGTTTCACATCACTAAATCCTTCCCTGTGGTTAGAGAAAGTCATCCCAGCCCTTAGATGAAATCTGATTTTCATGGTAGAATTCTAGTTATGGGGAAGTTACTTTATTAGCTCAAATGGTGGTATAAATTTAATTAGGTGAATATGGGAAAATCATTTTAACCCCACTACCTACATGATGACAGAATTTGCAAATTTTGAAAATATTATATTTTTAGTAGTCTAGGCAAGATTATGGATTGAACACAATTCAAGGAAATTTTTGAGCTATGTGTCATTCCAACCCTTGTCTTGCTTCATATTTGTTTGACTTATTTTTTCCTTATGTGCTATAAATATTTCTCCCTTTTTTTGATATAAACCCTATTGTTCCACTGAATTTCCCTGCCCCCATGTAGGAGAGACTGAAATTCCAAACATCAACTATGACAAAACATTTTCTTTAATTGAATTCTTTATTGGTACAATTTATAGACAGCTCATGATCACACTCAACATTGGAAAATTTGTACCAGTATATGACAGAAGTTAATTCTCATTTTTACCCATATCCCTACCCACCTACAACCCCCCACCCCTTACATACTTGCTCTTTCTTTTTCTTTCCAAATCATATTTATTCTTTCCCTCATTATGTTCTCCACCATATTCCCTTTGAGTATTTCCAATTTTACAAAATGTATCATACATTCTAGAACTCATTTACATCTACAGACAAAACTTTTTAATCAAGGCCTTCTATTATATCAGAATTAGCATAAAGGGAAAAAAAAACAACCTCTTGAACTATTAGTAGGCATTTAGGAAATCCTAGAAAATGGTGAGTAAATGAACCCGGGAGGATTCTCCTGGTTATAAGTCACTGCCCTGTTCATCTGATGAAAACATTCACTATCTCATGAAATAGGATGGTGAGATTCAGTAATGTCTCCATTATTCCTGAATTACATTCAGTAATATCTCCAGGGTTGGTGACATCATTAGTTTTTCTGTTTCTCTGATCTTCTGCCCAAAGCAATAATGTTATTCTAGTGTTGCTAACTCTCTTTGTCATAAAACGACTATCATAAGAAAATGGGTCAATATTCTTCCTTATTTATGTCCAATACAAGCAAGAAAGGAACAGATGAAACCTGAGGGAGAGGCTGGGGGATCTTAGCAGGTGTCCACCCTGGGCCAAGAACAGTGGTCAGGGAAATTCTGTAAACCAACTGGCTGAGCTGACTGCATCAAATTCTGCCTTTTGTATTGCAGTGAGGAGGCTGAGAAAACAAAGTTGTGATAATAGATTGGCAATAGATTATCCTAAATGTTTACTAGCAATACACAAACTGAGTCTAGCAATTAAAACAATTCACATACTTTAGGTAAATCTTCCTCCCCCTCTTGGAAAGGAGAGATCTACTTGATTACAAAATCTATTTTTAAGTATCAGGTGCAAAGTACTGTCCTGGAGGCTCAGAATACATACATGAATAGGGAGTCCCTGCTGTGAAGGGATTCACTGCTATGAATGGAGCTGCCTGTCTGTAGAATGGGGCTTCCTGTCTGCCTGCCACTTGAAGGGTTGCATTTCTACAGGAAAGATCAAATGAAGGCCTGGTTTGTGGTAACTGCTAAGGAGACATGTTTGATAATTATTTCAGAAGAAAGAGCCATGGGGTTTGATGCTAAAGGATATAACGGGAAAGTCAAGTATGATTCTCAGGATTTTGTCTTTTTCAATATGATGTCACTGGCTGAGATAGAAAATATAAAAGGACAGGTCTGGTGGATTTGAATTAAAGTTAATTTTCCCCCTAATTTTCCTAGTTACCCTACTGTATATTCTTCTTTGATACTTATATATTTGATGAAGTTAAAAAAATAAAAATCAATGTATTCCTTAAGATATATGAAAAAGGATTCTGGTCCTCATGCCCTCTGTATTTTATAAAATAATTTTGATTATGACAAAGAGAGTTAGCAATACTAGAATATACATCACTATATATAAATATGATCATTGATAAATAAGAGGCTTATTAGATATTGATAGATAAGAGAGGATTATTAATGCTAAAAGGATTTTTTTTTTGAGACAAGGTCTTGCTTTGTAGTTCAGGTTGGCCCTGAGCTCACCCTGTAGCCCAGGCAAGCCTCGAACTCAGCAATCCTCCTGCCTCTGCCTCTGAGTGCTGAGATTACAGGCGTGAACCACCACACCCAGCACCGTGGTATGTGGCACTGATTGCTGGTGGGCATTCACCACCACATCCAGTACTGTTGCTTGTGATTACTGGAGACTGAACCAGGGACTTTGCTCTTGCTAGGCAGGCACCAGAACCAGTGAGCTATATCAATGGCCACTAAAAGGAATTTTGCAGGGATCATGACATTAGGTATAGATGAGGAAAAGGATCTTTGGTCATTCTCTTAAAGCTATGAAAGGAAGAACTTTTGAGGGAGAAGAACTAGAGACACCAGGGAGGTAGGGTGACTTCTTTTCTAGGCCATTTAGTGAGGGATGCTCACAATTACCTGGTGTCTTTCAACTCTTCACCATCTGTTTATGCTCCTTGTGGTAGTCCGGGGTGGGAATTTGTAAAATATAGTGATTGGATTCTCTGTTAGTTGATATGCTATTTAAAAGGAGGGGGGACTAGCAGATTAGTAGACAGAGAAGATGACAGAGGCTATATTTTTTTCTCTTGTTCTCTT